>CAMRHE010000853.1:0-37500 GCA_947044405.1 Leptodactylus fallax | reverse complement strand
GTTGCCACAATTTTCTATTTTTTCATTGGGGCTTATTTTTTGTGAGGCAGATTGTACTTCATAGTGATAGCATTTAATATTCCATACAATTTACTGGGAAGCTGCAAAAAATTCAGAATGGGAGGATTTAGAAGAAAAAACACATTTGCACCATTTCCTTATGGGTTTTGTTGTCATGTCATTCACATTGCAGCCAAAATAACAGGGAACCTATATTCTGCAGGCAATTAAAATTATGGCAATACCAAATGTTATATATCACTTCTCATTCTTTAACACCTTAACAAAAATACAAACTTTTGACATAAAAACAAAAACTTTTGAAGTTGCCATATTTTGATTCTCGTAACTTTTTTATATTTCCGTATATGAGACTTCATAAAGTGTCTTTTTTTGCGGTCCCAGACCCGAAAAGTACTTGGGGGGGGGGGGCGGTGCAGGTTGCTATCCCATAACATCAACTTCCAAAAGCAATGGAGCTACGCCCTAAAGGTAATGCCATGCCCCAAACTCTGGAGCTGAACTCTTACATTTTGCAGTAATGCCATTTTCCAACCCCTTGAGATAAGCCCTGACAACTAGAGATAATGTTATATCTATTAAAGTTCTAATTTAAGCCATCCTTTAAACATACTGAGCAAAAGTAGCTCTTCGAATGGTCCGTGACCGTTCCCTTATTGAACTGAAAGCAAAGTCAAGTAGTCAGGGTTCACGTGAAGAAAACAGTTTTTTTTTCTGTCACCATTGCTCTCATTGCACCAAAGAGGAACAACAATTGGTAACCTAGAAGTGTCACCATTTAAACCAGACAACTGAGTTCAAAAAAGGATAGCACCCCAGGAAAATTGATGGTAGCAAACATATATATATATATATATATATATATATATATATATAAAAACTTAAATTTCAATGATCTTAAAATTCTTATTAAGATCTCACTTTTTGAAACATAGACTAGACAGTGTTATACCGCACCAGATTTATCACAGTGACTGATACTAGAAAATAAAAGTACTGTACCTGTACACTATCTAGTCTAAGCTTATAGCACCAATTAGTGGCAGCCCTGTTCCTCTGTATACAGGACTGTTTTCACCATTGCACCCAATCACAGGTCTTAGCACTCACCTCTTTCCAAACAAGACATCACAGAAATCACATGCCAGTTGTGAAGAGGTCACTGCTGAGGTCTGTGATTGGCTGTAGTGGTCCCCTAATTATGACATCGTTGGTGATGTCAGCCGAGAGACCTACTGTATATACAGAAGAGCTGAAAATAGAGACCCTAGGAAAGATGAGTACTGGTTTATTATGTTTATGGCCTCACTATCAGCAATATTAAATGATAAAAAAATTAAATGGACAACTACTTTAATCCATACGCTTTTCCAATAAAATCTGCTCCTCCCACTAAACCCAACACTTGTCAGATGAGGAAGAAAAATATGTAAAGCATTTTATAAATGCACAAGTTTAGGCTAGGTTCACATCTGCGCCCAGATCTACATTCGGGATTTCCATCTCTGAATCTGCTTAAAAAACGCAGAGAGAAAAGTCCTGCGAGTAGGTATTTTCTCTCCCCATTTTTCTGCCTTTATCGGGCAGGTCCCCAAGCGGTTACCCGCGTGAGCGTAGCGTAAGATAGAATTCTGGAACATCTATCTTACAAATCCACAGGAGAGGACTGGCCATATACTTCACAGGGATGATTGGCCCGTGTGGCCTGCCTTCTAACACCATGTATAAATCATGCTTATGAGTAAAGATGGGACATTCCCAGAAGATTAGTTTTGTCCTGTTTTCAGACGAAGCAAATCCCCAGTTTGGAACTTGCTCAGATAGAATAGGAAGGAAAATTATTATACTTTGGGGTTTCTTCAGCAGGAGGCTCAGGGGAGGTGACAAAAGCAAAACAAAAAAAAACATTTATACTCACCTTCCATTACCTCTTCTGAGCCTCCTCGTGGTATCTGTCAACCTGTGTCTTCCTCTTCCGGGCAGATAACGTTACCAAAAAACGCCTGAGCCAGTGTCTGGTGGTCTTCTGTGACATCATAATGCTCGGTATGCCCATGTCACCACTATGACAGGGAATTCCAAATTATTCAGTGTTGTTAAAAACCGAACAATTTGAAATATTTGGGTTGAACCGGATTCAGTGTGAGTTACACATTTTCCACAGCTTTGTCAGTGAAGATTTCAGCTGAGATTTTTATTTGTAGACCAGCACCTTGTATAAGTTTTATCTGTGTGCATTTGGATCGGTGCATCCTCCCCTTCATGAACTGTAAGTGTGTGGGTGCTCTATTAGCATTTTGCACCTGTGCTTTTTCTATGATATATGGTACTTCTCCATATAGATCTGCCCCATCCCGCAACCCCAAACAGCTATTCACTACCTTCAACTCCCTTCTCCATCTTCCTGCGCCCCCTCCGACATTACTTATCACAGCTGATGACTTTGCCTCCTATTTCAAAAGCAAAATTGACACCATCAGAGACAGTCTCACCCTACACCCCCAACAACCACCCCACCCAACTGTCCTGTGCTCTTCATCTTTAACCTGTTTCTTCACTGTCACTGATGTAAAGCTCTCCACCCTAATCTCTAAATCCCACCTCAACTCCTGCGCGCTTGACCCCATCCAGTCACATCTCATCCCAAACTCTCTGAAGTCATCACTCCTGCCCTAACTCATCTCTTCAACTTATCCCTAACCATTGGATCCTTCCCTTCCACCTTGAAACATGCTACCATCACACCTATACTTAAAAAATCCTGCCTCTATCCGTCCTCTCCAGTCAACTATCGCCCCATCTCACTGCTCCCATATGCCTCTAAACTGCTGGAGCAACACGTCCACTCCGAACTGTCCTCCTATCTCTCGTCCAATGTGCTCTTTGACAGACTACAGTCAGGTTTCAGACCTTTTCACTCCACAGAAACTGCCCTAACCAAGGTCACTAATGACCTTCTAACTGACAAAGCCAAGCATCACTACTCTGTCCTCAACCTCCTCGACCTCTCCTCTGCTTTTGACACAGTCAACCATTCCCTCCTGTTAGAAACGCTTTCATCCCTTGGCATCTCAGACCTGGCCCTTTCCTGGATCTCCTCATACCACACCAACCGCACATTTAGCGTCTCCCAGTCACATACCACCTCCCCACCACGCCCTCTTTCCGTAGGTGTCCCCCATGCTCTGTCCTAGGACCCCTCTTGTTCTCCATCTACATCCTCTGCTTTGGCCAACTCATAGAATCCCATGGTTTCCATTACCATTGCTATGCTGACGACACCCAAATATATATCTCTGGACTAGATATTACCTCTCTGTTGTCCAGAGTCCCAGAATGTCTAGCAGCCGTAGCCTTCTTTCTCTCCTTCCTGCTTTCTCAACCTCTACATGGAGAAAACAGAGTTCATAATCTTCACCCCTCCTCGCACGGCCCCCCTACTTGACCCATCTGTCAAAGTTAATGGAACCACCCTCACTCCAGTCCCACGGGTCCGCTGCCTTGGTATAACCTTAGACTCTGATCTATCCTTCAAGCCGCATATTCAAACCCTCAACACCTCCTGCTGCCTCCAACTCAAGAACATTCATCGAATCCGCTCCTTCCTCACCCCTGAAACTACAAAGATGCTAGTCCACGCCCTCATAATCTCCTGCCTAGACTACTGTAACACCCTTCTCCATGGTCTCCCAGCTAACATTTTCTCCCCCCTCCAGTCCACCTTAAACTGTGCTGCTCGCTTAATACACCTCTCCCCCATTCTTCATCGGCCGCTTCCCTCTGCCAATCCCTTCACTGGCTACCCATTGCCCAGGGAATAGAGTTCAAACTACTAACACTGACATACAAAGCCATCCACAACCTGTCCCCTCCATATATCTTTGGCCTATTCTTCTGCTACCTGCCGGCACGTAACCTCCGATCCTCCAAAGACCTCCTACTCCACTCTGCTCTTCACACAACCGTCTCCAAGACTCTGGAAATTACTACCAAGACACATAAGACTGACCCCCACAATCACAAGCTTCAAGAAGGCCCCCACTGTGCCAATTGGTCACTATTAGTATTATATTTGCTTTGTATATTTTGTGTACTGTATGTAAACCCTCAAATGTAAAGCACCATGGAATTAATATAATAATGTAAAGCACCATGGAATTAATGGTGCTATATAAATAATAATAATAATAATAATAATAATAATAATAATAATAATAATCATAATAATTTACTGCACTGGGGCCTGTCGGCATCCTACACAGCCATGTATCATCTGGTATTGGGTAAGTGTGGCCTTTTTTCTGTTTTTCTATGTTTTCTGTATATTATGTCTTTTTTTAGTAATATGTTTTTGATAAGTTTGATTTATGCAAAGTTTGTTGAAAAGTAAGTGACCATTTACAATATGTATAAAGAAATATTAATTTCAATGGAATGTTTGACTTTATAATGTAATTTGGAGAATTTAGCAATTTGTTGTATTAAATAAATTATTCTGTACTGTGATAATTGTAGGCACTTAGCGAGAGTGTCAGGTGGATTGGGGCAGAGAAGAATAGATAGATAACAGCAAAGTCCTAGGGACAGACAGATAAATCTTTGTATTTAGTGATTAAGGAAGAGGATCTGGTGTAGCAGGAAAGTAAAGCTGAAAAATCTTCGTAAGCATAAATGTTACGGCATTATTGCAATTGCAATATGATACAACATACAATGAAAAAAGTATGTATGTATCTATCTATTTATCTATTGCACATCTCTGTTCTAACTATTTACCATATTTTTTGGACCATAAGACGCACCTAGGCTTTGGAGGAGGAAAATAGGGAAAAAAATTTTGTAGTGAAAAATGTGGTAAAAAATGTAGTTGTAATTTTGCTTCTACAGGGAAGTATAGGGCGTCTTTTTTTGCGGGGTCAGGTGTACCTTTTAGTTATACCATTTTGGGGAATATTTCTTTGATCACTTTTTATTCAAATCAGAGGCGAAACAGTGAAATAAACGGCAGTTCAGCATTTTGATACTTTTTCCCACTATGTCGTTCACCCTACAGAAAAATATTTTTATAAATTTGTAGACCGGGCGTTTTCAGACACAAGGATACCTAATGTGTACACACGTGGACAAAATTGTTGGCACCCTTCGTTTAATGAAAGAAAAGCCCACAATGGTCACAGAAATAACTTGAATCTGACAAAAGTAATAATATATAAAAATTCTATGAAAATGAACAAATGAAAGTCAGACATTGCTTTCCAACAAGGCTTCAACAGAATTTTTAAAAAAAGAAAAATCATGAAACAGGCCTGGACAGAAATGATGGTTCCCTTAACTTAATATTTAGTTGCACAACCTTTTGAGGCAATCCCTGCAATCAAATGATTCCTGTAACTGTCAATGAGACTTCTGCACCTCTCAGCAGGTATTTTGGCCACTCCTCATGAGCAAACTGCTCCAGTTGTCTCGGGTGTGAAGGGTGCCTTTTCCAGACGGCATGTTTCAGCTCCTTCCAAAGATGCTCAATAGGATTTAGGTCAGGACTCATAGAAGGCCACTTCAGAATAGTCCAATGTTTTCCTCTTAGCCATTCTTGGGTGTTTTTAGCTGTGTGTTTTGGGTCATTATCCTGTTGCAAGACCCATGACCTGTGACTGAGACCAAGCTTTCTGACACTGGGCAGCACATTTCTCTCTAGAATCCCTTGATAGTCTTGAGATTTCATTGTACCCTGCACAGATTCAAGAAACCCTGTGCCAGATGCAGCAAAGCAGCCCCAGAACATAACAGAGCTTCCTCCATGTATCACAGTAGGGACAGTGTTCTTTTCAAGATATGCCTCTTTTTTCCATCTGTGAACATAGAGCTGATGTGCCTTGCCAAAAATTTCGATTTCTGTCTCATCTGTACATAGGACATTCTCCCAGAAGCTTTGTGGCTTGTCAACATGTAGTTTGGCAAATTCCAGTTTTGTCAGATTCAAGTTATTTCTGTGACCATTGTGGGTTTTTCTTTCATTTAACGAGGGGTACCAACAATTTTGTCCACGTGTGTATGTGTTTCACAGTCATTTTCTATTTTTATATGTATTCTAGGGAAAGGGCAACTGTATTACAGTCTTTGGGATATTCACTACATTGCTATTGCGGCTGGTCTACGAATAGTAATATTCCTATGACAGGCCTGGGAGCCTTTAGTAGGCTCCCTGCAGTCACAGGAACAGGTCAGCTCCCGCGATCTCATCGTGTAGGACCCGGCCTGCAACAAGAAGGTACCCACAGGACCCGGGGACAGTTTGGGAGGGCTTACAGGTAGTGGACTGTGATCGCAGGCATTAGCTCCGGGTCTCTGCTGTACATTACAGTCAAGACCCAGTAGCTATGGCGACCACTCTGCAGCAGAGCGGCCACCATTATCTTTACAGACCCAGCATCCGCCGTAATAGCACGGCGGATGCCGGGATGGGTTTGCACCGCCGATACAACCTCTCCTGCAAGCGCAGGGCCCGCAGCATCACCCCATTCCTGCAGCTACAGGAAGTCCCGCTGCAGGAAGCCTTTGGCGGCAGGAGTGGGGCGATGCATTCGGACTATAAGACGCACCCCCCATTTTTCTCCCAGATTTGGGGGGGAAAAAAAGTGCATCTTATAGTCCAAAATATAAAGTATCTATCTATCTATCTATCTATCTATCTATCTATCTCTCTCTCTCTCTCTATCTCTATCTATCTATGTATCTATCTATCTATCTATCTACTGTATGTATCTGTTACCGTTAAAGTGCAGAAATCAGTTAGTCTGCAGATTACCTAGGTAATGTGCAGATTAACTGGGGTGATCCGTTAAAGTGCAAAAAACTGGTGTGATTTCTGACATTACCTAGCTAATCTGCACATTACCTACTAGGTACTCGTTAAAGTGCAGATTACATCTTTACTGGAACAACAGGAACGTTGCTGTATGCGTAAATGAACATAATGTTATATATTTCTGTTGCAATATGTAAAGCATCAAGTTCATACAATGACATGCACGCGCTAAGAGGCAGAAACGAATGTGAAAACAGACTTAGCTATACTACGCAGTGGCTGCCGACGGTAATTATGAGACATAAAAACGAACCGGTGACGACAAGACGCTGCTGAAACCAAACTAACAGTGGAGGGAGAAGGGGAAGGAGTAGCGACAAGACGCTGCCGAGACCACACTAACAGTGGAGGGAGAGGGGGAAGGAGTAGCGACAAGACGCTGCCGAGACCACAGTAACAGTGGAGGGAGAGGGGAAAGGAGTAGCGACAAGACGCTGCTGAGACCACACTAACAGTGGAGGGAGAGGGGGAAGGAGTAGAGACAAGACTCTGCCGAGTCCACATTAGTTATCATGGATGCATTGTACACATTCTACAAGAACATCTCCTTGAATGTAGAAACTGGAGAGAATCCAAAGTGGGTAAATTTAAAAGCAATTCAATAATGTGTGCAATACGTGAATATTGTTATTATTATTGTATTATATGGGGAGTGATACAGCTCTGTAATAGGAAATATAATAACTTTTAGCAGGCACTAAGTTTACCTCTTTGGTTGTCTCCTGTCTACTAAGGGGTCATGAATGTTTCAAACAACCTTTATTGAATTAAAATGTCCATATTTAGTACAACTAAACTGGTAACTTAACAAAACTATCAATGTAATGTTATCAGTAGGTTTCCATAGAACTGGGGAGAATCCCAATCCCAAGTCTCCAGTGTTCTGCCAACATCCCTGTCTTCTTTAGTCAACACATTCAAATACACAGCTGAGATAGTAAACCAGTAAATCTTAGAGGGATAAAGAGATGCCAGATATATTGGTTGATAGAAATCAGATAAACTCTGTACATTTATCTTATTTTATTTCTCTTTTGGGTACTCAGTAGAATGGATCCTGCAGATTATAATCTGACCTCACCTAATACGACTCTGGATAAAAACAATCGGTAGGTTTATATTGATCATTCTTTATTCAGGTTTCAAAGACTTTCTCACTGCATTCATTTATTAGTAAGTCACTTGGATTTTCTAGAAAAAAAAAATTGTGAAGACCAGAAATGGCAAACCTTACAGAATTCATTTTGCCGAAAAATCGTGAGTTCATCCACTTGTTTAGTTTTGGGCCAAACATGTTTAGCACAAACTAAAAAGTGCTCTTATTATTCTCTGCGGTCTCTTCAGGGGAGGAATGGAAAAATAATAAAAAGTGTCTTATGCCTCAGCGGTTCCCCTAGGTCACATGACATCTTATGGTATACAGGGGCTATTAAAAGATGCATGCCCTGCTAAGAATTCTGGGGAAAGAATATGCAAATAAGCCCTCCTTGGTATAAAGGGGGCACTTGCTCTAGCACCACCATTGGAAGGCTACTCCCTATGCCTGGTTTTCATGAAACCTAGTGGATAATCTGGAAAGAAAGCAAGGCTAAAATAACTCCTCCAAAAGGGACTTATCCAAAAGGCGGCACTCCTTTCTACCAAAGAGGTTTTATGGGCATATTATTTCCCAAGAATTCTTAGCAAGGCATTCATGGTCTAATAAATAAAGTGATGTCTCCTTAATAAGACATAGTATCCCATCTAACTCGTGTCTAGACATCTCACACAGCCAGCCAGTACCCTGTATGGACTGATGAGAGGCAATTACCTTGACTCAGCTGTTTGTGGATGGGACCCTCTTCTTTTTGGGAGAAGGTATTCTGGCACAGCTAAAATACGCATACAGCAATATATGGTTTACAATATCCAATAGCAGGAGGGAAGCAAACAATGACTAACCCCAGTCAATATACCTATGATATATACCGCAGATGGAAGTTTGTAGTCATATGAAGTCATGTTTCCCTCTAATCCACTCACCAGTAAAGATATACATCAAATCCTGGAAGAGGAGATAAAGTATGCCAGGTCCATTGTCAGGGTTCAATGAAGTACAAAAATGCACCTCAGTAAAAACAAGGGACATGTACTAACCCTGACTTAGCCCTACTTGGCCTGTCACACCCTAAGGAGCCTAACTTTGGGTGCAAAGCCCTAATAGACTATGCCCCCAACAGGAACCTGCCTCTACAATGAAGACTCTTCATTAAATAAAGGCATTTTGCAATATGCACTTTTCTAATATTATGTCATTAAAAAATTCAGCATGTTATATGACCATAGAAAAGAAAATTACAGATATAGATACAAAGATAGATAGATACAGTAGATAGATAGATAGATAGATAGATAGATAGAAATGAATTAGGTATATAGATAGATACAGTAGATAGATAGATAGATAGATAGATAGATAGATAGATAGATAGATAGAAATGAATTAGGTAGATAGGTAGATAGATAGATAGATAGATAGATAGATAGATAATCTTCTCTTATTGGTTTCACTAAAAACCGTTCAGCTATCAACAATACATCCCTTAATCGAGGCTTGCCATATAATCGTACAAACCATCAGCATGGGTGATCATTCCATAATCATAGAATCCAAAAGCAAAAAATGAGCCTATCCCAAAGTATATAAATTAAAAAAATAAATCTATCTATCTATCTATCTATCTATCTATCTATCTATCTTCTATATATACAGTATATATTAAACATAAAAAAGGTTTCTGACAGCAATACCAGAGCTTACACAGAGCATACTACCAACAGTAAAAATGCACAATAATCACAAAATAACTTGTAACATTGCCAATATAAACAAGAAGGATAATACCCCTTACAGAGCACAAAGCGTAAATGGTCCATCCTAGGATGGCACCAGCCCTAATGCGCATATTTGCACAACCTTCTTCCCGGGTTTGATGTCATGCCAGTAGTGAAGGTTTATCGCGATAACAAACATGTTACCTTGGAGTGGGAAATTGTCCAATATATTACCCTATCCCAAATCATGGGCAAGAATGGAGGTGTGGCTTCATCAAAAAATGTACAGATGTTGTGAATATGCATCATCATTGTTTCACAGAGCAGACATGCAAACAACATGGTTGCATCACCATGTCACAACCAGTCATCACGTCAAGGGACGTCAAAACATGGCAATGCATATTGCCACCACAGCATGATGACACCAGCCACCAGTTACTGGAGCAAAGACAAATTGGAACCTTTAACCAAATTGTAGACCTTTATGTACTGCATGTTACACCTGTAAAGAAGAACATTGTACTAAGGCGTTTAGGCTGAGAAAATCCTCCCACAGTCAATGGTTAAGTTTGTGGCTCACCTTACTCTGTACTTGTACTACATACTAAAGACCCCAAAAAAGTCATTAGATGTTGGCATTTTTAATGACAGTACATTCTGGCAGTGTTTCACTGTTGCAAAGAACTATGATTTGGAAACAATTTTTTCATTGCCCAACCCTGTAAATTTGGTGCAAGTTACTCCAAATGACCATAAAATTAGAATATTGCAGAGCTTTTTTTTAAAAAAGGACTTACATTCAAGCTAAGGTTTTTGATGTGTTTTTTTGAGCCAAACCCAGTAGCAGCTAAAATAGGGAAATATAAAGGAAGTTCTTATACTTCTCCCTACCACGAAATTCACTCCTGGCTTTGGCTCAAAGAACTGCAGCAAAATCTGCAAAAAAAAAACAAAAAAACAGCTTTTCCCCTTGGCAAGGTTGACTGAGAGATGGGTATGACTTAGGATGGTGTGAAGGCCAAGTGGCTGACGTTTTTGTAATGTAGCATGGATGTCATCTAAATGTGATTCAAGTGCCTTCAGTGCTCCATTAATTTCTATTGGGTGTTCTGTTCTGCTTGGATTTCACAGAACAGGATAGAACCTGCTCTATAATTATCGGGACATAACAGAGCATCGGGGCCCATTTCGGACAGCACTCTCGATCATGTGCCTAAGATCTTGCTGGTCAAGAAATTTCAGAATGAGCCTTGAGATCTACTATTTTTAGAGTATAGTGAGGTGGCCTAGGAGCACAATGTGACCTCAGTTTAGGTTTTGCTCCCTGTTCTGTACAAAGTATATATCTATGAAGTTTTAAAATTCTTCATGAATCTAATTTCTACCCTATCATGTCTTTGAAGGTCAACTGTGGACTTTTTAGAGAAGATGTCCATTGCTTTATATAGCATAATTTTTGCTATTGGGATTATTGCTAATGGATTCATCATCTGGATTGCTGGATTCAAGATGAAGAAGACAATCAGTGCCGTGTGGTTCCTCAACCTGGCCATAGCGGACTTCTTATGCTGTGCTACTGTTCCTCTGTACATTGCAGAAAGGCTTTATAATATCCCAAACATACTAGACGTAAATATTTTTTGCATATTGATCATTTGTCTGTTCTATCTAAGCATAAGCGCCAGCGTTCTTTTCTTGACAGCCATGAGTATTGACCGCTGTGTATTGGTCATGTGTCCATTTTGGGCTAAAATTCATAGAACATGTAAACTAGTGAGCATCACTGTGGCAGTCATTTGGATGTTGAGTTTGTTCTCGGCTGGTTTGGTGCTTTACTCAAATAGATGGTGTATAATCTCTAGGAACCCCAATGACCACATATACATAAAAAAGATGAAACAGATCACGCGACCTTTCAGATTAGTTATGTTGTTTGTGATCCCTTTTCTCATCATCTTGACCAGTTATATGATTATTTTCTTCAAACTTAGAAAAAGTAAGAGATCCCAGAGATCTCAGCGACCCTACAGGATCATCACCACTATTTTATTGTCTTTCTTCATCTGCTGGTTTCCATATTACATCTGGCCACTAACACCCAGGTATAATAAAGATAACATTGAATTCCATATAGTAAATGCTATTGTTAATAGCCTGGCTTGCTTTAACTGTTGCATCAATCCAATCATTTATGTTTTTATGAGCCAAGATTTTAGACAAGGTTTCTTGAGATCTATCTCTGCCAGCTTTAAAAGAACATTAGGTGAACCGCCTGATCATGGGTGCAGAGAACGGGAGGAATATGAACTTGCTCACACCACAGATCAATAAGGGCCAGTTTCACACTTTATTTTAACTTTCTTTTCACTGAGAGAAGTACCACGTCCATATGTTACAGGTTGGTCAATAGTAATTTATTAAAAAAAAAAACAAAACAAAAAAAAAAAACATTACATACATTGGTTTTTTTTTTTAATCCCTATCAAAATCTGGAGTTTTTTGTTTGTTTTTTGTTTGTTTTTCAGGTATTTTCCTGCAGACTTCTTTGTAAGGAAAAAAATCACCAGAAAAAAATTTATTTAATTATTTATTTATTGAGGGCATTTTTTAACTCCTTACCGGCATCCAAAGTAGTAGCTCAGGATCTGAGCAGACACCATAGCTCATGTATGACATATTAGAGACCCACAGTGCCCATGATAGAAGTACTCTCTGATCGTGGACATTAACCCTTAGGTTAAAAAAAAATTAAAAACATAACCTTTTAAATTCCCCCCTTTCTCTAGATCATGAGTTAAAAATAATCAAAAATTAATACATTAAGCATCCCTGTGTACAAAAATGCCCAAACTAGAGACATATAAAAATATTTATCCTATGATGAATGAAAAAAAAAAATCAAAATTGCCAAACTACTGTTTTTTCGCCACCATCAAAAAATTCATTACTGGCATCAGAAAATCCATGAAATGATTTAAATAAAAAGAACAAGTTGCCACACAAAAAAATGACAAAAAATAAGCCCTCACACAGTTCTGTGAATGGAAAAATAAAAATGTTATGGCTTTTTGAAGGTGTAGAGTAAAAAATGAAAATAAAAAACAACAACAATGGCAGCAGATGTAAGGGGTTAAAGTCCCTTTTATGACTTCAAAATGTCTGATTGGTTTATAAATTTGCTTCAATTCATGCCCCAGAGTTTACTTTTTTTCCACGAACATAACCATATTTAAATTTGTAGACAATTTAAAACATTTTTGTAATTATAAGTAATTAAAAAATATACAGTATTTTAAATATTAGATTAGTGGTGACAGTCTTCTATCTTGATTGGGTTATCAATGAATATGACTATGAATACATAAACTTTCTATGTTAGAAACCCAGCTATGATTTCCTTATTGTGGTTAGGTTATCTTCTCATACATGTAGTGTCCTCCTGATATCCAGCCATGATGTCCTTATTGTGGTCAGGTTATCTTCTCATACATGTAGTGTCCCTCCTGATAACCAGTCATGATGTCCTTATTGTGGTCAGGTTATCTTCTCATACATGTAGTTTCCTCCTGATAACCAGCCATGATGTCCTTATTGTGGTCAGGTTATCTTCTCATACATGTAGTGTCCCCTCCTGATAACCAGCCATGATGTCCTTATTGTGGTCGGGTTATCTTCTCATACATGTAGTGTCCTCCTGATAACCATCCATGATGTCCTTATTGTGGTCAGGTTATCTTCTCATACATGTAGTGTCTCTCCTGATAACCAGCAATGATGTCCTTATTGTGGTCAGGTTATCTTCTCATACATGTAGTGTCTCTCCTGATAACCAGCAATGATGTCCTTATTGTGGTCAGGTTATCTTCTCATACATGTAGTGTCTCTCCTGATAACCAGCAATGATGTCCTTATTGTGGTCAGGTTCTCTTCTCATACATGTAGTGTCCCTCCTGATAACCAGCAATGATGTCCTTATTATGGTCAGATTATCTTCTCATACATGTAGTGTCTCTCCTGATAACCAGCCATGATGTCCTTATTGTGGTCAGGTTATCTTCTCATACATGTAGTGTCCCTCCTGATAACCAGCCATGATGTCCTTATTGTGGTCAGGTTCTCTTCTCATACATGTAGTGTCTCTCCTGATAACCAGCCATGATGTCCTTATTGTGGTTAGGTTATCTTCTCATACATGTAGTGTCTCTCCTGATAACCAGCCATGATGTCCTTATTGTGGTCAGGTTATCTTCTCATACATGTAGTGTCCTCCTGATAACCAGCCATGATGTCCTTATTGTGGTCAGATTATCTTCTCATACATGTAGTGTCCCCTCCTGATAACCAGCCATGATGTCCTTATTGTGGTCAGGTTATCTTCTCATACATGTAGTGTCCCTCCTGATAACCAGCCATGATGTCCTTATTGTGGTCAGGTTATCTTCTCATACATATAGTGTCCCTCCTTATAACCTGTCCACAATAAGGACGGATGTCATTGCTGTCACCACTAAGATGGTTATAGAAAATATTTAAAAGTTTACAAAATTTAAATATGGTTATGCTAATGGGAAAACCCCTGTAATGTTCTAAAATTCATGGTAAACTTGGCTAAATCTGGATCTATCTATCTATCTATCTATCTATCTATCTATCTATCTATCTACAGTATTTATTTATCTAGTTACACTATTTTGTAATGTTGGAATTACCTACTATATCAGTATGAATAGTTCCAGATATAGATGAGCTGACTTTATGGATTATTGATTAGGGCACTGGGGTCATATGTGAGATATATTAACACACTTACGCCATACAGCATTATTATTATTATTATTATTATTATTATTATTATTATGAGCATGTTTAATTACATGTATTATACATTCTGTATGAATTTAACCACTATTTTATATAAATTATGTCACTTTTGTATCATGTTATGGATTTGAGACTAGTATATGTACTTTTTAATGTATTTATAGCATGAATTGCACTTTACTTGACAGATTGTATAACTGGCAATTTAGCTATATATATACAGTCATATGAAAAAGTTTGGGCACCCCTATTAATCTTAATCATTTTTAGTTCTAAATATTTGGGTGTTTGCCACAGCCATTTCAATTTGATATACTAATAACTGATGGACCCAGTAATTTTTCAGGATTGAAATGAGGTTTATTGTACTAACTGAAAATGTGCAATATGCATTAAACCAAAATTTGACCGATGCAAAAGTATGGGCACCTCAACAGAAAAGTGACATTAATATATAGTATATCCTCTTTTGCAATGATAACAGCCTCTGTGGTTTTTCACAAAAAAAAATTATAGTTTGGGCGCCGCAGGGACGCCCGCTTGAAAATTGTCCCACAGATCGTCCAATGCGATTCAGGTCTGGGGACTGTGATGTCCATTCCAGAACATTGTACTGATGTTCCTCTGGGTGAATCCAAAGTTGATCGGAACTTTATTTGGATCAATGTCTTGCTGAAATATCCATCCCCCCGTTGTACTTCAAATTCGTCACTTATTTTTATGGTGTATCTATCTGAATCTATATAGGGGGCCCCCCCACATAAAAAAAAATTCCCCCCCCGGCGCGGGCCACCCCACCCCCCCAAAAGGAGGGAGCCCCCCCCCAATTTTTTAGGGGGGGGGGGGGGTTTTTTTTTGGGGGGGGTTTTTTTTGGGGCCCACCACAAACCCCTTTTGTATGACCAAACAACCCAATCTTTGTTTCATCAGCCCACAGGACCTTCTTCCAAAATGAAGCTGGCTTGTCCAAATGTGCTTTTGCATACCTCAGGCGACTCTGTTTGTGGCGTGCTTTCAGAAACGGCTTCTTTCGCATCACTCTCCCATACAGCTTCTCCTTGTGCAAAGTGTGCTGTATTGTTGACCGATGCACAGTGACACCATCTGCAGCAAGATGATGCTGCAGCTCTTTGGAGGTGGTCTGTGGATTGTCCTTGACTGTTCTCACCATTCTTCTTCTCTGCCTTTCTGATATTTTTCTTGGCCTGCCACTTCTGGGCTTAACAAAAAACCCCCCCCCCGGCCCCCCCCTTCCCTACCATTTTCCCCACCGTGGGAACCGACCGGGTTAATCTCTGGGACAACTTTTTGTATCCTTCCCCTGAACAACTATGTTGAACAATTTTTGTTTTCAGATCATTTGAGAGTTGTTTTGAGGAGCCCATGATGCCACTCTTCAGAGGAGATTCAAATAGGAGAACAACTTGCAATTGGCCACCTTAAATAACTTTTCTCATGATTGGATACACCTGGCTATGAAGTTCAAAGCTCAGTGAGGTTACAAAACCAATTTTGTGCTTCAGTAAGTCAGTAAAAAGTAGTTAGGAGTATTCAAATCAATAAAATGATAAGGGTACCCAAATTTTTGCATCGGTCAAATTTTGGTTTAATGCATATTGCACATTTTCTGTTAGTACAATAAACCTCATTTCAATCCTGAAATATTACTGTGTCCATCAGTTATTAGATATATCAAATTGAAATGGCTGTTGCAAACACCCAAATATTTAGAACTAAAAATGATTAAGATTAATAGGGGTGCCCAAACTTTTTCATATGACTGTATATATATCCTGTTTGAATGAAACACTTTTGTTGAAAAACGTCCAATCGAGCTGGACTGAAACGTCCTGATGTGTTGGGTGAATAAAGTTATCAACTTTATTTATCAATTTAGAGTGTTGTCTCAAATTTTTATTTTTATGTTATCTATCTATCTATATATCTATCTATCTATCTATCTATTTTTTTCTTTTCTATCTATCTCATACCTATCTATCTCCTATCTATCTATCTATCCATCCATTTATCTATTTCATATCTATCTATCTATCTATCTATCTATCTATCTATCTATCTATTTATCCCATATCTATCTATCCCCTATCTAGCTATATGATGTGCCATATCTATCTATCTATCTATCTATCTAGTCTTAGCATTAGATTTTATTTCTTAGGGTATGCAAACACGGAGGAATTTGACACTAAATTTAAGACAGAATCTGCCTCAAAATCATCTCCGAATTCTACCTGAATCCAGTCTCCATTAATTCCATTGAAGTGAATGAGAGATTAATAAACACTGCCTGGAAGGTGCGGAATTTGCGAACTCTGACACAAATCAACTTGGTTCCAAGATGGCGAATATCAAAATGGCCACTGTGTTGGACAGCGCTCAACACAGATTTGCTCCCTTCCTCTTAGTAACATGTTATACACAGAATGACATCCCCAACCACTGTTTTCCATTTATTCAGATATTTGCATATACTTGGACCACCCTGGTGTCTCCATATCTTTGGTCCATCCATCTCTACCACTTTCACAAAAGGCAACGTAGCTGGGAGTAGTCCATGGTCAGGAGCACCATTTACATCACATTCATCTTATATACATAAAAGTGGTGTAAATGAATGCAAAATCTGTTCCAACAAGGGACAGGTGTATATTTTACCTATGTGCAATGATGCTGGGAAGATGAGGCTAGCCGCATCATGAATTAAGAGCACCCTCCATGATTGGAGAACATTTAGACAGATGTATAATATGCCGATCTTCATGAATCCCAACTCACCCCGCTGTTTTGTATTTAATAAAAGATTCCTGTTATTTTTCACATTTTTTAATAATTTTGCTACATTTTCCTTCTGAGCTCTTTGCTTTTTTAAAACATTGCACAAATGAAGTTTAAGTGAACTTTGTCTGTGCCATTTCCTGGATTTTGAAATAATAATTGTAATAATTAATAAAACATTTCACATTTACGATTTTCATAAATGTTTAGACATTTAACTAGAGAGGAAGAATAATGGTGATTCCTAGAATTCCAGATCAAAGTCCTTAGATGACCCTTTTCAGCTGAAGCTACAATAATGAATGCATTATGCGAATCCATATCTCAGATATTACAAAAGACTATGACTAGGGATGAGCAAACTAACTCAGAGAGAACCCGATTCAAACTGAATATTCCAAAAGTTTTGCGATTGACCTGCACCCTCACCTACGAAACATTATTATACTCTGGGGTTTCCTCTGCATTGATCTAGGGTCATGCTGTCAAAGTGTCATGTGATCGCCCAAAACAAACCTGATGGCCAAACTTCATAACTATTAATCAAAACAATCTTGTGAGGTTCGCCCATCTAGTAATGACCTAGAAGTGACGATATGGCCTTCACAGATATAGCTCTAATCTCAAAATCATCCAGTCTGTCTGGGATGACATGAAGAGACAGACGGATTGGATTAAGCAACATCCACAGAAGATCTGTGCTTAGTTCTCCAAGATGGCGGCGGGAAAAACCTCCTTGTCCAGTTCTGTCAAAAACTGTCTGCAAGTACCGAGAAGAACTGATGGAAGGCAAAGGGCAAAGGTCACACCAAATATTGATGGGATTTACATTTGTCTTTTTTTTCATTCATTTAATTTTTTCATTACATTTCCTTCTATTTTTTCATAACCCTTCTATTTATGCAAGAATTCTTACTTTGGAGCATTTTTTCACAATCGCCTAAAACACAATACTAATATATATATATATATATTATTAAAATATAGGTCATGCTCCATTTTTGTCCATTTATACACATCCCCCATACACTGCAATGCATGAGGAACCCATGAAAATGGTCACCCCTTGGGTGCAAAACAGCCGTGAAAAATGTGTGTTTTTCATTGGCATTTTTCACCATGATCATGTCAATGTATGCATTTTTTGAATTTGTTAAACAGATGTAAAACCCCTGATCTGAATAGAGCTTTATTCTGCCTTGCAGCTTCATTTTCATAAAAATCAGTTTCATTCTTGGACAAATTAGCTGAAAAAGGTTTTAGGGACTTTTCTTCTCCTGTTTGGCCCAGAAGCTGAGCAGGTGACATCAAGAGTGGGTGTCAACTTTAAGAAACAGCTGACACCCACTTTTAGCACCTGAGGCCATGTAAGGGGTTGACCCCCATGCTATGCCCAAGGGAACCATCATGCTCTTTCAGCAGCCCAAGACCTGCTCCCTGGCCTTCGGTATGCGATCGCCTGATCACGTCTGTATCCTGGATCTAGATGCGATTAACTAGGCCTAGGAGTATGCTAGGATGATGGTCTTTATACGCACTTCAATACAGATGTATTGGAGTGTGTCACACAGTGATCAGATGGAAAAAAAAAAAAAGTAAAAAAAAGTATTAATTTTTTTTTAAGTTTTAAAATAAATAAATAAATACCCCCAATAAAATAATGGTACCAATAAAAAGCACAGCTCATCCCGCAAAAAGTAAACCTTCAACCAGCCCTGTCAATAGAAAAATAAAAATACCACTCAGAAGATGACGATGCAAAAATAATAGCTTTTTTCCCCCCAAAATGGATTTTTGTTGTACAAAATTAGTAACACATACAAAAACTATATAAATTAGGTATTGACATAATCATACCAACCCACAGAGCAGCAATTTCCAACCAGGGTGCCAAGGGACCCTGGGGTGCCATGTAGACCCCCCAGGGGTCGCATGGAGATCCCCCAAGGGTGCCATGACAATCCAGAGGAGAAATTGCCACATGCCTCCTTTTAACTACAAGGGCATTCTTTGGAATTGCTGATGTAGTTGAATCAAACAGAGCAGCAGGACTTTAGCTTCCTGCTCTATTACTCAGGCATCAGCTAGTGATGCCTGCTAAAGCTAAGGAGGAGGGTGACAGAGATCCACAGACCGAGGATGGGTAAGTGTTTTTGTGTTTTATTTATATAGCTTAACTACAATGTGGGGCCACTGGGGGACATTATTATTTATCTGGGGACCACTGGGGACATTATTGGTTGTCAGAGGGCCACTAGGGGACATTAATACTTACCTAGGGGCCACGGTTGGACATTATTAGTTGTCAACGGGACATCATATGTTGTCATGGAGCCACTGTGGGACATTATTGGTTGTCAAGGGGCCACTGGGGGACATTATCAGTTGTGAGGGGATCACTGGGAGACGTTATTACTTGCCTGGGGGCCACTGGAGGACATTATTAGTTGTCAGGGGGCTGCTGGGGGACATTATTAGTTGTTAGGGGGCTGCTGGGGGACATTATTACTTGTGCCCAATTGCTTACTATACCCCTTGTTAAATTCCTTGAAGGGTGTAGTTTCCAAAGTGGGGTCACTTTTGGGGGGTTTCCATTGTACTGGTACTTGAGGGGTTCTGCAGATGGACATGACACCAGAAAACTATTCCAGCAAAATCTGCTTTACAAACACCCAGTGTTGCTCCTTTCCTTTAGTGCGCTCCCGTGTGTCCAAACAGTAGTTTACATACACATGTAGGGTATTTCTGTGCTCAGGAGAAATTGCATTCCTTTAACCCCATGTGATCATGTAAATTTTAGGGCTAAAAAAAAAAGT
Source organism: Leptodactylus fallax (assembly GCA_947044405.1). Taxonomy (NCBI): domain Eukaryota; kingdom Metazoa; phylum Chordata; class Amphibia; order Anura; family Leptodactylidae; genus Leptodactylus; species Leptodactylus fallax. Next base: position 17,364 of record CAMRHE010000853.1, on the reverse strand, counting down.
CTCAATTTCAGCTCTATATTTCAATTCCTGATAAATGTTTAAAGGGAGAAAAAAGTTCCCAAATGCTGTTTTGAATTACTTTGGGGGGAGCAGTTTTGAAAATTGGGTGATTTATGGGGGGTTTCTAATATTTTTTTAAAATCCCTTTCAGAACTGAAGTGGTCTCTAACAATTGTGTTTGGGAAAGTTTCTTGTAAATTTCTTGCAAATTTTCACTCCAAAATAAATGAGATAATTAAAAGATGATGCCAATATAAAGTAGAGATATGGTAGATAATATTTATCAGGGTGGTGTGACTATCTGTGTGAAAAGCAAAGCATTTTACATTTGGAAATTGTGATTTTTTTTCAAAATTTCATCAAATTTCCTATTTTTAAAAAAAATAAATACTAGTGTATCTCAATAAATTAGAATATCATCAGAATTAACCTCCTTGTGGATTGTGTCAATGACTGCCTTCTGGACATCTGTCAAGTCAGCAGTCTTCCCCATGATTGTGTCGCCTACTGAACCAGACTAAGGAACCTTTTTAAATGCTTAGGAAGCCTTTGCAGCTGTTTTGGGTTAATTCTTCTAATTTTCTGAGATAATGACTTTTGGTTTTCCTTGGCTGTAAGCCATATTCATCAACATTAACTTAATGAAAAAGTTAACTCTGTTTGTAATGACTCAATATAATAGATGTGTTTCACTTTTTCAATTGAATTATTAAAAAGTAAATAACGTTTTGATGATATTCTAATTTATTGAGATGCACTAGTAAATGCAAAAAATATTGATCGGTGTTTACCACTAATATGAAATACAGTGTGTCATGAAAAAAATCTCAAAATCACTTGAGTAAGTTAAAGATATTGCCATATAGAGTGACGCATGTCAGTTTTGAAAAATGTGGCCGTGTCCTTGAGGTGTTTTTAGGTCATGTCCTTAAGAGGTTAAGTACAGCTTTTTAAAATATGTATAAAGAAATAATTATTCTGAGGGAATATTTGTTGATATAGTTTGGATAATGCCGTATTAGTGACTAAATAAATAATAAATGAGAACAATTATGTTGATAAATGTATGCACTTAGTAGAAGTGTTGGATGGTTTGGGTCAGAGAATGATATATAAAGCCCAAATGTTCCTGTATATAGACAAAACATTCCGGACTCACTGACCAAAAGAAGGGACCCTGGTGAAGAACAAAGGAAAGGTAAAGAAAATCAAATGTCTATCTATCTATCTATCTATCTATCTATCTATCTATCTATCTATCTATCTCATATCTATCTATCTATCTCATATCTATCTATATATCTATCTCATATCTATCTATCTATCTATCTATCTATATCTATCTATCTCATATCTATCTATCTTTTATCTATCTATCTATCTCATATCTATCTATCTATCTATCTATCTATCTATCTATCTATCTATCCATCTCATATCTATCTATCTATATCATATCTATATCATATCTATCTCATACTATCTATCTATCTATCTATCTATCTCATATCTATCTATCTATCTATCTATCTATCTCTTAGGACTTAGTATTATATATGAAGCATGCTGTGGATATACATGTAACAACAACAGCAAGAAACATTTCTAATACTGATGTATCCTCCTTTACCTTTCACCTTGGCTGGACTTGCGCAGATATGTATGACATGAGATGACCAGCTTTTCAAAACATGAACTATCCTGTATGTGCCTATGTGGGGGTATACAATGGTCATAATGTTAATTTCAGCATTTCGCAGGCTATGTACACCATTGTGATATTATTTCATTAATGAATTATATTTAATATTGGCTAGAAACCATTGGGTTTTATTAAATACATTAAAAAATTCAGCTTGCATTTTGTTGAGCAGCCTTCACTTGGTCTCATATTCATAGTTATAATGCAATCATTTTAAAACAATGACCACAAAGGTGTTATAGCCTTTAACTCTGTAGTGACTGACCTGCTTTAGGCCTTGTTGACCAACCTATTTTTTGTATTTTTCTATTGTCACATACCAAGCCCTATAGCTTTTTTGTTTGTCCTTCAATGCAACTGTATGAGGGCTTGTTTTTTGTGGGACAAGTTGTAGTGTCTAATGGCGCTACTTTGGGGTAGATATATCTAATTGATTAAACTTTTAACTATTCTTTATGGAAAGGAATAGAAAAAAATAGCAATGTTGCCATTACCTTTTTATTCTATAAATTTTGTGCCATTCACCTTGCGGTTAGTTAAACTGATAAATGTATTCATGGGGTCAATATGATTAAACTGATATCAAATTTGTATATATATCTATATAGATATAGATATATATAGATATATACTGTATGTATATATATTTTTTGCAAACTAAAAACACATTTTTGTAATAACTGTTTTTTTTCAGCACTTCATCCTTTTTAGATTTTTTATGCTGTTCAATGTGAGTGTTCTGCCCAATGGATCAGATATCTGATGCTAAAAGTGTTGTCATCTCATTTTACATACTTTGTTAATGTTTATTCTAATTAGGTTATAGCGCCATGTAGTGGTCCTTTAGTTACTTTACCTGTTGAATTCCCCTTATGAAGCTACTGCATTATGGGAGCCACAATGCACTCTGGGTAAAGCAAGGCATTCTGGGACTAAGAAACCTGCCCACAAGACATTGGGATGCCATCTCTTGCACTACCTCACACTTAAAGGAGTATTCCCATGAATATGACCATATCTATATTTGTAAATAATTAAAAGTTAAACATTTTTGCAAATAGAAGTAGTTACAAATTCTGCATAGTTTTAAAGATTTTCTCTATTCATCTTAGTGGTGACAGTCTGTTGTCTTGATCGGTTGCCAATGGAAACGGCCACAAATGCAGAAACTTTCTATGGTCTGGGACTTGCCAGGAACCCAGCCATGATTTTCTTATTGTAGCTGGTTATCAGGCAGGGACACTACATGTATCAGAAGATATCCCAGCCTCTATAAGGAAATCAAAGCTGATTTTCTGACCTTAGAAAGGTCCTGCATTCAAGGTCATATCCACTGGCAACCGATCAAGACGACAACTTGTGACCACAAGATATTTAGAGAAAATCTTTAAAACTCTGAAAAATGTTTAATTACTTATATTTGCAAAAATGTTTAACTTTTAATTATCAAAAAATTTAAAAATGGTTATGTTTATGGGAATACCCCTTTAAGCTCCATTATCCCTATGCAAGCATATCTGTTTGACCAATATCATCAGTATCATTATCATCATCACATTACCATATCTACATATTTACAACCTGTTGACCAATAAATTGTTAGACTACAGAAAAAACAGTCTGTTTATTTGGAAGACAGAGAAGGTTTATGCTGTATGTCAGACTGCACACTGAGAGAACGTGTAAGAAGACAGAACAGTGAGGGAAAAATAACATTACTGTCTTATTGCTTAAGTCATTATGGATGTAACAATAGCCAATATATGTTTTAATATTTGTTAAACATTTTGGGGTGGGGGTTAATGTGCTATTATTTTACTATTTTTTTTTAAATTATTTAATTTTTTAATGCTATTTTAACTTGAAATGTCCTGATCACTTGTATAATACATTGCCCTATTTAGTGCAATGTATTATACTGCTTGTCATTTTCTGACCTTTGGCATAGCCTAATAGGATATTACTGAAGGCAGTCCAGGGGGCTTTCATTAGGTCCCCAGCTGTTATGTAAAGGCATTAGACATCTTTAATATTATTAGCAGGGGTTCTGATGCCTATAGGAAATAGTGCCCACTCTCCAAAACACTTTAGATGCTGTGGTCACTATTGACTGTGGCATGTAAAGGGTTAATTATCCGGGATTAGCGTTTTTTTGAGTATACAGCCAGGAACCTGCATCTGACAGTGTGGAAGACCCGAATTATTTCACTGCAACTGATGTAGAAAGTCAATTGCAGCTGAATAAGGCCCATTATTGACCTACATAGAGAGTCTATATGTCGGTTACTAAAGGGTTTAGGGTTTTGTTAGCATGTCAGAAAAAATGCATTGAACTATTTTCATGAGAAATTGGAGTCTTTAACCAAATTACAGTTGTTAAATATAAAAATATCTGTATGATTTAGAACTATTCCATTTAACCTATTTTTCTACAAATATAAACTTAACTGTGAAGTTTTCATATTTTGCATCTTGTCATGGTTCTTGTATAAAACCCCTTGTAGATTAGTCATAGTGGATACATTGCACATTTCCTACAAGAACATTTCCTTGACTATAGCAACTTAGTTCAAATATGAGTAAGGACTCCAATTCCACAGAGAAAAAAATACAATATCATTGAATGCTTGAAAAACTTTTGGCAGTTTGCAATTTACAAAGGAAACAATGGATAGTCACACATAGACACAAACAGAATATCATATAATATCATAAAAAGTATTGTATTTAAATGCTAAATATCTCATAACACACATATCTAGACATGTCCAGCCAAGAGAAAAGGTGCCAAAGGACACACCTGTAGGTGAACTACACAGGTTTATGATGAGAAATGTAAGAAACATCTTAAGCTGAATGTAATTGAAGCTGTTTGAATCAATAGAAATATAAGTGAATGTTGCAGAACAATATTTCAAGGATATTCTGTAAGACAATAGAGGTGAAATTTAGATCCATATTCAGCTTATATGAGAAATAACACAGCTCCATAATAGGAAATTTTACATCATTTAGAGGACCAGAAATGTTTCAAACAACCTCTCTTGGATTGCTGGGTCTAGATGTAGCAGTACTAGATTTGTAACATAACCATGATGATATGTTATCAGTGAGTTTGCATAGGACTGGAGAAAAAAGATTTAAAAAAACCCCAAAAAGGTAAACATACATTTGAGTAATACATTCAGCATTTCTACATATGTATAAAGAAATGATGATTATTGTTATTATTATTATTATTATTATTATTATTATTATTTTATTATTATTATAATACAAGCCCAAACATCTCATAGTCATCAGAGCATTGAGCACGGTGCTATAATTTGTTTGTAAAATGGCTGCTTGAAAGTTTTTTTTTATACCTATGTAAATGAGCGTATTCTGAAACAGCTGGGCATTGTGTCTAGATCTTCCTCTTGTTCGGGAGGAGGTGGGGGAAAGCTCTGATTATGTCAGTGTTGCTGTTGTTGTTATTTATTAATTTATTTTCTACCTAGTAATTTATTATTATTATTATTATTATTATTATTATAGGTTATTTATTTTCTATCTAGTATTTTATATTATTATTAATATTATTGTTGTTATATTGTTATCGTATATTACTATTATTGTTATTATATTATTATTATTATTATTATTATTATTATTATTATTATTATGTTATTTATTTTCTATCTAGTATTTTATATTATTACTAATATTATTATTACGTTGTTATTATTACTGTTAAGTCTAGTATTCTATTTCTATTATTGATTTTGTTATAATATTGTTATCGTATATTACTATTATTGTTATATTATTATTATTATTATTATTATTATTATTATTATTGTATTTATTTTAGGTAAAAAATCAAAATGGATCTTCCATGTTATAACCAGACCTCAACTAACACAACTCTGGATTACAACAACCAGCACGTTTGTTTTTTCTTTCTTTATTATTGAATAGATATCCAGGTTAGAATTTATTCACATCTGTATTGGATTTCTGTCAAACAGTGAAGATGAAGAGAGTCAACCATATCTGTCTTTATTGTTGTTGTTTTACCGTTGACTCCATCATCGCATCTGGATACTAGCTAGGCAACGAGCTCCTAATATTTTTCCTCCCCATTATATTGATGGAAAATACACTCCGTGCTCCCCTGCAGGATAACCTGCACCATGGGCGCCTGTTTGTTCTTCCTAATGAACTCCATAGAATACATCAAAGAGAGATCTTGAAAAGAATGAGCTTTAGAAACTCAAATATGGAAATTTATGAAGCCATTCACACACCATACTTTTCTACCCTCTACACTTTTGATAAGAAGTGATGAGAAAAGTGGGAAATGTCTATTATGGTGGGCTGGGTTGCCATCAGGCAACATATTAATAAAATTTTACAACAAAAACGGCATAAAAAACAGTGTAAATCTAGACCTGAACTCCCTAATACAAAAGTCAAATTTACTCCCCAGTAGTTTAGTTTTACAGTACTATATGGAACACTAATCTTAATATATTTACCCTAAAACCTATTAGAACATTCTAGATGGGGTCTGTTCAGGTCAGCTCCATAGCCCTTTCTCTTGGGCAGAGTCAACTTGTAAAAAAAAAAACAACAATCCTAGCCAAGGGTGTCATTGGTCAAAAATATGAGAAGGAAGAAACCATGAGCCCTGGGACCTCATGTTCTGGGAGTAATGAACTACAACAGGTTTAGTTTAGTTTCAAATAAGAATTTTCAGTTTCAGGTTGAATAAGTTTGTCACCCGTGAAACTATTATTTGGGGGTATCTCCTTAATATACTCTAGTTCTGGAGAGAGCCCATAATAGTTTCACTTCCAGTTCATGGTTGACAAAGCTGAAACTTTTAAAAAATTCATGTTGAATCCAATTTGTTCTGAACTGGTTGGTAACTCTATATAGTAGATACTTACAGTATGAAGCTATGGATGTATCATGAGCCTAACTTCAACCCTATTATGTCTTCTAAGGTTTGATCACTATTATAAGAACATTTTACAGAAGACATCAATTACTTTATACAGCATCACTTTTGTTCTTGGGATTATCGGTAATGGATTAGTCATCTGGATTGCCGGATTCAGGATGAAGAAGACAATCAGTGCCGTGTGGTTCCTCAACCTGGCCATAGTGGACTTCTTATGCTGTGCTTCTCATTGAGCATCTGTGGCAAGACATGAAAATTGCTGTTCACAGACGCTCCATCCAATCTGGCTGAGCTTGAGCTATTTTGAAAAGAAGAAGAATGGGCAAAAATCTCAATGTCTAGATGTGCATAGCTGGTAGAGACAGAGTCCAAAAGACTTGCAGCTGTAATTGCAGCGAAATGTGGATCTAGAAAGTATTGATATACTTTTCAGATTTTTATTTAATTAAAATTTTGAAAACCATGTATCATTTTCCTTCCACATCACAATTATCTGCTACTTTGTGTTGGTTATCACTTAAAATCTCAATAAAAATAATTTAAGTTTGTGGTTTGTAAGGTGACAAAATGTGAAAAAGTTCAAGGGATATGAATAGTTTTGCAAGCCACTGTAGCTATATATACATAGCTATACACATAGTTATATTCACTATAATGCAATGATAAGCCAGGGAGCCTTCATAAGTCCTGTTGTGTGCCTATTCTCAGTAGTTGGCAGAAAATTTTGTGGTAATGCAAAAAATTCCAATTCTGCTCAACATTAGTAGGGGCAAAGTACTCACTCTACCCCTTGATAAATTCTTTGATGGGTCTAGTTTACAAAATCGGGTCACCCTTTGGGGGTTTCCACTATTTTTGCTCCTTGGGAGCTCTGCAAATGGGACATGGTGCCGGAAAAATATTCCGGCATAATCTGTCCTCCAAAAGCCAATTAGCACTCCTTCTGTTCCGAGCACTGCTGTGTGCCCGTATATCAGTGTACCAGCAAATATGGGGCATTGTCGTATTCAGAAGAAATTTTTTAACAAAATGTTGGGTGCAATTTATTCTTTAACTCCTTGTGAAGATGAAAAATTTGGGGCTAAAGTGACATTTTATTGTAAAAAAAAGTAATTTTTAATTTTCACATCTCAATGGTAAAAAAATATGTGAAACACCTGTAGGGTCAAAGTGCTCACTATACCCCTTGAGAAAATCCTTGAGGGGTCTAGTTTCCAAAATGGAGTCACATTTTGGGGTTTTAAACTGTTTTGGCATCTTGGGGGCTCTGCAAATGCAACATGGTGTCTGAAACACATTATAGCAAAATTTGGCATCCCAATAGAGCTCCTTCCATTCTTTACCCTACTGTGTGTCCATACATCAGTTTACATCACTATGTGTGATAATTTCATGCTTGGGATAAATTACATCGCAGATTGTAGAATGTATTTTCTCCTTTAACCTCTTGTAAATTCTAGGGCTAAATGAATGTATTAGTAACAGAAATTGAAAAGTGTAAATTTGACCTCCGTTTTGTTTTAACCCCTTCATGCAAAATCACGTACATGTACGTGATTAGGTGTGAAGCGGTGTATGGAGAGGGCTCTGTATAATACAGCCAGCACCCGTCGCTAACAGCCATGGTCAAAAACGGCCGCAGCTTCTAAAGAACCATCTTTACTGATCGCCACCCTCCAAAATGTCATTGGAGGGTGGCAATCGGTAGTCATGACAGCCGGGAGCCTATTGAAGACTCTCAAGCATGTCATTAGTATGGTTATATTACATGCTGCCATAGACAGATCACATATAAAAATAAATAAACAAAAGTAAACATAAACACATTTGGTCTCCGGTGCTCAAAAATGCCCAAACTACTAAAATATTAAAATATTTATCCCATACGGTGAATGGTGCAGCAGGGAAAAAAAATCAAAATGGCCAAATGGCTGTTTTTTCAGCTTTTTGCCTCCTATAAAAAATGGAATAAAAAGTCATCAAATTATCAGACCTTCCCCAAAATGGTATCAATAAAAACGCCATCTTGTCCCACATAAAAACACAGTTCCATACAAATAAATATAAAAAAGTTACAGGTGTCAAAATATGGCAGCACAACATTTTTTATATTTTGAAAAGTTTTTAATTTTTTTAAAAGGTATCAAAACATTACAAATATTATATAAATTTGGTATTGCCGTGATCATACTGACCCACAGAATACAGGTAACATGTCACTATTACCACATAGTGAATGTCGTAAAAATTAAACCCATAAGAAATTTGGCGCAAATGTGTTTTTTTTTCCAATTCCATCTCATTCGGAATTTTTTTCCAGCTTCCCAGTACATTGTACAGGATATTGAATGGTGTCATTACAAAGTACAATTTGTTTCACAAACAATAAGCCATTATGTGACTCTGTGAACTGAAAAATGAAAAAATGATGGCTCTTGGAATAGGGGGGAGGGTAAAACGCAAATGAAAAAACGAAAATTGTCTGTGGCTTGAACGGGTTAATTGCTGTGAAATTCTGAAAGGGTTAACAAACTTTCTAAATGTTGTTTTGAATTATTTCAGGATGGCAGTTTTGAGAAAAGAGTGATTTATGGGGTTTTCTGTTAGAGAGGCTTTTCAAGACCCTTTCAGAACTGAACTGGTCCCTTGAAAAATGTGTTTTGGAAATATTCTTGAAAATCTGGAAAATTACTGCTTGATTTGTAAGCCTTATAATATCTGAAAAAGAATGAAAGGGGGATTAAAGTTTAATTGCAACATAAAGCAGAGATATGGCAAATTATATTTACAGTATGAAGTAATTTGGGTAGTATGACTAACTGCATTTTTTCCAAATTTTCACCAGATTTCCTATTTTTCATAATCAAAAACAAAACATATCAACCAAAATTTTCCACTAACACGAAATATACTGTGTCACGAATAAACAAACTCAGAATCACTTTGATAACTTAAAGTGTCTCAAAGTTATTACTCTATGAAGTGATACATGTCAGATTTGAAAAAATGAGGCCTTGTCCTTAAATGGTTTTTCCAGGCAAAAAATGTTTTTTTTTTTGTTTTTTTAAAAAAGGTCTGTTTTGTTAGTACTATTAATGGGTTAATAAATGCACCCATATACCTTTAGCAGTGTTTTGAGTGATTTCTTGGTGTCTCTGGGAGCTCCTGGTATTTTCTGCATTTGTTTACAATGGTTCAGCTTCCTGCTCTGTAACCTCCTCACTAATTCCCTCTCACCTCACCCCCTACTCTCTCCCTCCCTCCTCTCTCTTTCCCTCCCTCCCATACACCCCCCTCCCTGTCTCTCTAGCTATCCTGCCCACTACTAGCTCTTCCCAACCAACCCAACCCCATTATATACTTACCTCTCTTCCTTTTTCCTGCGGGGTGGCCCATCCTTCTTTTCTGACTGCCGGCATGTGCTACAGTCCCAGCACTGGTCTGTGCTCTGCAGTGACGATCCACCTCTACTGCTGCGCAGGCGTGGGAGCTGCGCAATAGAGGTGGATTATCAGCAGGAGAGCACAGAGCAACACTGGCAGTCAGAAAAGAGGGAGGAGCCGTCCCGCAGGAAGAAGGAAGAGAGGTAAGAATGATGGAGTGGATGGGGGGGAGTAATAGTGACGTTCTGTTTCTGGAAATGGGGAAATGGATTGTCACCGGATAACCAGTAAATGTGGGTAACTATACATTTATGATTACTTATCTCATTTAGAAAGTAGGAGGGGGAGGGTGTTTAGATTAGTGTAGGGACTTCCATTTATCCCGGACAACCCCTTTAAGGTACTTTGGGCTGCATCCTTAAGGGGTGAAGAAACATCTTGGATTTGTTTTTTGAATTAATATTGATGTAAGTAAATGTTGCAGGACGGCGCAGAGACGTATTCTAAGCACACCAGAGAATAACATTGAAATGGTGAAATTTAGCTTCATATTTGAGCCTTTATTGCCTTATATAGAGAGTCATAGGACATGTTACATCTTTTAGTAGACACAGGATAGATGTTTTGCTGGCTCTTGTGTATTAAAGTGCCAGGAATGTTTCACACAACCTTTACGGGATTGCTGTGTCCAGAAATAGCGCAAGTAAGTTTGTTTCTAAACATAACTTGTCATTATGAGTTTATTTGTGATTTCCCATAAAACTGGAGAAAATCCTACAGAATTCTCCAAGTCCCAAATGCTAGAAGACTGGGAACACTGCCAACACTGCCAACACTCCACACTTTCTTTTATAGCATATGTAACTATAGAGCTGAGATACTGTAATAAACTGAATATTTCTCATTAAATCATACATATATACATACATAGCAAATAAATCCAAAAAAAAGAGCAGCACCAGTGAAAAATTAATAAAACGTGGGTACATGTCCTTCAGGTCAGTGATAAAGACCAAGAATTCAATATCAAAAAAGCAGTACTGAAACATACACAAAAGAATACATACTTTTATTAGCCCAAAATGTTTCAGTCCACAAGGGACCTTTCTAAAGCTGTGGCATGAATACATAGCGCAGATATATATAGTACATCATGAGAAAATTTGATAATGAATAATTAATACAAAAACATAAAAAAATATACATGTGTTCAATTTTCATTAAAAGTGACAGTGCATTATATTGCATATATAGCTGCAAAAGACAATTACTAGAGATGAGTGAATCAGTATTTCCTCACGATTCGTGGTGTCGAATCACATTTTAAACTAAGGACACGTCGGAATAGCCTTTAGAAAGGCTATTCTACTCCTACCTTTGCCGTTGCATCACGCCCCCTGCGATGTCCTAGTCCTCTTCGCTTGTGTAGTAAAATAATCAAAATGGCCGCCGGACATGCGCAGAGCCGCATAGAATAGAATCAAGATGCCCGCTGGACATGCACAGAGCCGCTCATGGCGGCCATCTTTATCCTATACCTATATGAGCAGCTCTGCGCATGTCCAGCAGCCATCTTGATTCTATTCCGAGTGGTTCTGTGCATGTCCGGCGGCCATCTTGATTATATCCCATACAAGACCGTTTCTGCACATGTCCGGCAGCCATCTTGATTATATCCCATACAAAACTGTTTCTGCACATGTCCGGCAGCCATCTTGATTCTCTTCCGAGCAGCTCTGCGCATGCCTGGCAGACCAGGAAATCGCAGGGGGCGTGATGCAACAGCAAAGGCTTTCTAAAGGCTATTCCGACGTGTCCTTAGTGTAAAATGCATATCCTCAGGCTCTCTGCAGCCAGGAAAATAGCTTTATATGTGATTCACCGCAAAGTAATTCGGATCAAAGCAAATTTTTTGGGAAATTCGGCGAAGCTGACAAATCGAATTTTTGAGAAATTCACTCATCTCTAACAATTACAGGTTAATACAATATTAATGCACAGTAATATAGTTATCTAATGTATAAAGGGTTAAATACAATAATGAGCCAATCAAGGGAGATCAATACAACATATGTGATGTGATAACAACAAAACAAACAAACTCACATGGATCCCATGTCATACACCATGTCAATGTTCCAATGGCGCAATTCCGCATGCCCAAAAGTAGTGTGATGCTCAAGGGAGTTGCAACCAAGAGAAGGCAACACCACTTAAAAACTATTAAGAAAATAAAGCATTACTCATAGTCAAAGGCCAAAGTGTAGCTCACATGACAACAGTATATAAGAGACTTCACACTCACCGAATCGTTGTATATAGTACTAGTCAGGAATTACATCCAAGTAGCATTACTGTATATACAGTTAATGCAAGTAGCGTTGTAAACATTTTCAGTCACAAAGACCTTCTTCAGACTATCGGATCTCCAGACAGGGGAGTAGGTGCCGAATTACAGGGATACGCTTGTGGAGCAAGCTCTGCCTTATGGCATAAAGCTGCGCTCTAAATGCTGGGTGGTACAGTAGAAACAGTGGGGAGTCCGCTGTGTGGAAGAGCGCTCTTCCACTGTGATTGATGGGTTGGGACCCTAATTTATCACTCCAACAGAAAGTGTGCCTACCACACATTTTCAAAAAAAAAAGGTCACATGAACACAGGATAACGGGATAAGGGAGTCTACTGCACAGCCATGCAGTTTCTGGGCAAAACGTTAAGCAAAAAATGAAAAAAATATAACAGGCAAGCCCAGTAAGATTGATAAATCTAATTGAGAAAACCCAGTAATATATAAAGAAGTGACTATAAATATATTATCACCAAAAAGAGGAGTAAGGTTAAAGCCCCATGTGGTGAGCCGCAGCCAAAAAGCGCTGCGGAAAAGACCGCAGGGGAAACGCAGCGTTTTTGACAGAAAGTTCGCAGAGTTTTCCATAGGTATAATTGACATGCAACATTTTTTTTAAATTGCAGCATTACCACTGAGGATATTTTTCTGCAATTTGTGGATAAGATTAGCCTGAATCCCATCCACTTTGAGGATACTTTAAACCACTGCGGCATTTTTGCAACGTGGGCCCCAGCCTATAAAACACATGTTGATTAAACGTGAACCAAGGGGAATAATATACTATTGAATGCACAAATTAAATGTGTAAATGAAGATGCAAAATAATGAGTAGATAAATAAAAAATATGTTAAAAAATATGTTGTTTGCAAAAGAATGATGGTATTTTACCATCATTCATTGTGAGCTCCAATTTACACACTTAGGCCGGTTGCAGACAACCGTGCTGCAACTGGCCGGCCGTGAATTAAAAGCATGGGCGGCACACGGGGACACTGGAATGTTCCCTGTGTGCCACCTGTGCACGGGCCGTGCTTCCGCAGCTCCTTTCATTAAATGAATAGGAGCCACAGAAGTACGGGCTGCAGAATAGGACAGGAATAGGACCTGTTCTATATTTTGCGACGGTCTGTCGGCCCACACACGGGACAGTGAAATTCACGGTCGTGTGTAAGGGTCCATAGAAAAGAATGGGTCAGTGTGCTATCCGTGAAATACATGGATAGCACACTGATCACGGCCTCGGTCGTCTGCAAACGGCCTTATACTGTGATAAACCCTCAAAATGGGAAACATGAGGGTTGATCCAAAGTAAAAGTCTCCTGTCAAGGGAACCCTGCTAAGGACAAGGGATCAACCCATAATACCCCCCTAATATATAATTCAAGAAGTGTCCTATTAGGGGAAACCCCCTCTTTTCATTATATCCAGTTGAGGGAAACATATATAACAATGCAAGAAAAATAATGTCAAGAATGAGGCAAAAAGAAAAAAAAAAAAAAAAAATTAAAACAAGCACATTATTATTATTTTTTTATTATTTTCAATTAAATCTCAAGAGGAGTACAATACCATAGGCTAAGAATAATAAAAAATTAAGGAAATTAACAGAATAATATGAAACCAATAAATACAGGATTATGTAAGTTCAGGGTACATAAAGATGAGTCTCCATCTGGAAGGAACCAGGTGTGCTATTATATGTGACAAGTGAAAACTGTTATAGCCAATGGCCATCAATTCTTATTCCACATGCATATACAGAAGGCAGAAACTAGAGAGGAGAAAACTAATTTGGATCAAGCCGGTTTCATTTGGGACAGTATTGATAGGATGTTGCCCATGCAACCACCAACATCTGTCAAACAAGCTACCATGGCCTGCAGCATCGCCAGACTCACATCTGGGACGTCATTGGTTGGTAATTGTAAAGGGATCTGCCAGCAGCCAATTTTGATGATTTGTGCCTGAAGTGCATTCATCGTGGCTTATCATTACTCAGACCACCATAACCTCATTAATAGCATGCCAAGACAAGTAAGTGCTGGGATTACTTCGTGTGACACTCAAACTCAATACTGAATAAATCTAGCTGTTTTGAATATTTTTTACATTTTTTAATATTTTCCAAATTATTACAATGTCCATCCATCCTGGGATTTCCATAATTCCAAGACTTTTGCTTCTTGATGATGCAATTTCAATGTTGAGGAGTGTATGACCACTTCTCCTCCAGGTGACTACATGTCACTTTTGAAAAAGAAATGATGACTGTAATTTCTTTAAATTTTTGTTACATTTTTAATGGTTTGTAAAATGTAACTACTTAGCAATTTTTTCTTATTTTTTTTTTTAAGTTACACAAATGAAGTCTAAGTGATCCCTGTCTACAGTATATCCTTCCCTATATCCTTTCCATGGTTGTGAAACAATAATGTATAATAATTAATAAAACATTTCACATTGAAATTATTAGAATTACAGACCAATGTACTTAGTGGACGCCTTTTCCACCTGAATCTACTTAATGCATTAAGTGAATCCATATCACAGTAAAGTTGCTTCTAGCAACAAATATTGAACAGTCACAACATCACTGCAAGGATAAAGTGTCTATGAGTTATAACTGGCCATAGACATGAGAGAGGATTACTCTCCTGGTGACATTAGGCACTCTTCTGTGAAGTCATCGGCCCGAGGATCACAGTTGAGTTCTGTGACTGGGCCAGAACCTGCCCTGGTCACCACTGAGGACCAATTTCAGCACTGAGCCTGGGCCTATGACATCACAGAAGAGCGCCAGATGTCACCAGGAGAGTGCCGGACGCTGCAAGGAGGCCCAAGAGAGGTAACAGAAAGTGAGTATGAATGTTTGTTTTTATTTATTCTTTTCACCTCCCCAGGGCTTCCAACTATTATACTCTGGAGGCATTTTCCATTTATTTATTGGGGTATCTACAAATCTCAGATCACAGTTTTAGATTTGTAGAACTTCGATTAGCTTACTCATCACAGTTTATTTTTTTATATTAAATTTGGAAAAAGCAGAATTATCACAGAATCTCTAAAACAGAAGCCTCTTTAAGACAGAAGCAAATCATGTCACAATTATTATTACACATTAATATGAATTGATACCAATTAATGAAAATTCATCTTCATTTCTATAACTGCATAGATTATAAGCTTTTTATGGATATACAGTGGGTACGGAAAGTATTCATACTCCTTTAAATTTTTCACTCTTTGTTTCCTTGCAGTCATTTGCTAAAAGCAAAAAAGTTCATTTTATTTCTCATCAATGTACACTCAGCTCCCCATCTTGACAGAAAAAAAAAACAGAAATGTAGATATTTTTGCAAATTTATTAAAAAAGAAACACTGCAATATCACATGGTCATAAGTATTCAGACCCTTTGCTGTGACCCTCATATATAACTCACATGCAGCCCTCCACCAGTCGGGGCTTTATGGTAGAGTGGCCCGAAGGAACCTCTCCTCAGTGCAAGACATATGAAAGCTCGCATAGAGTTTGCCAAAAAACACATGAAGGACTCCCAGACTATGAGAAATAAGATTCTCTGGTCTGATGGGTCTCTGTAATCACATGAAATGGCATCATTAGGTCATTTGGCAACATGGAATTGGCAGTGTGTCACAAAGATGTGTCACAATTTTTTCTTGAAATTCTTTAAATTGTCATTACTTGGTGCCACTTGTGCACTCATAAAGGAGAATTTTGGTGATAGTCTAAATTCTTTACTACTTTTCAAATGGTAGGCACACTGATGTGGCACCAATATTTCCTGAAATTCTATAAATTGTCTCTCCACCAACACTATATTGATGTGGCATTTGCTCCCATACAGGGATTAACAGCAGGATAATGCAGGTTCTTTTCTGGTCCTAAGTGTTGTTCTCATGGTAATAGAATCCATTCCATTTCAAAAGATTTTCTAGTGTTTTCAGCTGGAAGGCCATGCATGCTGATACCGTGCCCCAAATTTTTCTTTAAATTCTATAGTTGTCAGTGTCACTCTTTTGGCATAACAATGAAAAAATAAAACAAACAACCCAACCATTGTTTATTCTAATACCAACACAATGGTGCTATAAAGGGATCATTTATAGTGACTTTTTTTTTTTGTTTTTTTGAAAAGCCAATTCTTCATAATTTTTCAATTAGGCTCACAGCCTCAAATAGGTCTCCCAAATATCAACAAGCTTGTAGCACTTACAAATCATCAAAATAGGCTATTTTTTTTCCTATAAAACCAATGTGAATTGTTGCAATATAACCATATTTCTTGAAAACCATGGGTAAGAATCTTTCCCCATTAAAAGGCTTATTTTGGGGTTGTTTTAAAAGTTAAAAATGCATAAAAGTGAGTGTAAACTCTTAGTTTGTATCATCTGCTTACCATCCATTTTTTTTTCCATAGACATACAGTATGTGTCACATTCACTTTGACATAACGCCAGCTGTGTTTGCCTTAGAGATCTAGAAATTCGATACAAAGAGTAGGTTCCTAGCAGCTCTAAGAGTATTCTACAGCATGTTTTATAGATAGCTTCCAAGGATCCCTAAAAGTATTCTACACTATGTTTTCTAGATAGTTTCCGAGGAGCCCTAAGAGTGTTCTACACTATGTTTTATAGATATATAGTCCTAGGAGCCCTAAGAGTATTCTACACTATGTTTTATAGATAGGTTCCTAGGAGCCCTAAGAGTGTTCTACACTATGTTTTATAGATAGGTTCCTAGGAGCCCTAAGAGTATTCTACACTATGTTTTATAAATAGGTTCCTAGAAGCCCTGACACTTTCTGTGTGTGTCATCTTCTCAAGCCCTTTGAGGAAGCCACCAAAATTTCAGCACGGAAAAAAATTCCTTCACATCTAAAACTATAGCAATTGGACTAAGTCAATGTATCAACATTTTATCTCAAACATTCTAGTTCCCCTAACCTGTGATATTTTTAC
>CAMRHE010000852.1:232500-398925 GCA_947044405.1 Leptodactylus fallax | reverse complement strand
GCAAAATTACTATGTGGGGGGCAAGGACAAGGGATGGGAATGATGGGAAACTTGTGTGCACAGACATGGTGTGAACAAGTCATCATGGTGGTCTGGGCCGGATAGAGAAGGAAAGGGAAATGTAAATGTTACTAAAATGTAAAGATGGGACATGGTGGATCACCCTTCATGGTCACCCTTCTCCAGGGGGTCATAAACCAGATGGTCCAGTATAATCCCACTGCAATAATCTAATATCACACCACATGGGTGCAAGCAGTGGGGTTAGGTGCTCTGTCCCCTTGCAAGAGGGGAGAATGATCATAAAGAGTGTTTCTTGCCCTGGAGGACCTGACCTGTCCATTACACATAACACTGTGTAATTCTTTATTTCTCCTGTGGTGGTGCTGTAGGAAGATTAAACACTTGCTGACAGGTATCCAATGGCAGCAGATTAGTGGAGGACTTTAGATCAGCGATTGTGTGATCAGATTATTGTCAAATGACACTTCTAAAATTGAGGACTTTCTCTTTAAATATTATAACAGATTGGTAATGTTATTAGCTATAATTCCGCCCTGCTTTATCCCTCCTCATCTCTGCTCTTCACTTTATTCCCTCCTCCCGCATGGATAGTATCTGGAGCAATACTAATCTGGTCAGCAGCAGCAGCAGCAGCACTCCGCCATCTGCCACAGCTGTGCTCGCATATACCCGCAGCAGAGAAGAGCCCAATCCTGCAGGAAAGTGAGCGACCATCCCTCATAGAGAATAACAACAATACCGCAGATACAAATACAAGAGAGGAGCCATACAGTATATTACATATCTAATATCACACTACAGCTCCAGATATATATGGAAATAGCCCAACACATTCACATACATATTGTTTCTATAGGGGCAGTATTATAGTAGTTATATTCTTGTACATAGGAGGCAGTATTATAGTAGTTATATTCTTGTACATAGGAGTAGTATTATAGTAGTTATATTCTTGTACATAGGAGCAGTATTATAGTAGTTATATTCTTGTACATAGGAGCAGTATTATAGTAGTTATATTCTTGTACATAGGGGCAGTATTATAGTAGTTATATTCTTGTACATAGGAGCAGTATTATAGTAGTTATATTCTTGTACATAGGAGCAGTATTATAGTAGTTATATTCTTGTACATAGGGGCAGTATTATAGTAGTTATATGCTTGTACATAGAGGGCAGTATTATAGTAGTTATATTCTTGTACATAGGGGGCAGTATTATAGTAGTTATATTCTTGTACATAGGGGCAGTATTATAGTAGTTATATTCTTGTACATAGGAGCAGTATTATAGTAGTTATATTCTTGTACATAGGGAGCAGTATTATAGTAGTTATATTCTTGTACATAGGAGGTAGTATTATATTAGTTATATTCTTGTACATAGGAGCAGTATTATAGTAGTTATATTCTTGTACATAGGGGGCAGTATTATAGTAGTTATATGCTTGTACATAGAGGGCAGTATTATAGTAGTTATATTCTTGTACATAGGGGGCAGTATTATAGTAGTTATATTCTTGTACATAGGGGCAGTATTATAGTAGTTATATTCTTGTACATAGGAGCAGTATTATAGTAGTTATATTCTTGTACATAGGGAGCAGTATTATAGTAGTTATATTCTTGTACATAGGAGGTAGTATTATAGTAGTTATATTCTTGTACATAGGAGCAGTATTATAGTAGTTATATTCTTGTACATAGGGGGCAGTATTATAGTAGTTATATTCTTGTACATAGGAGCAGTATTATAGTAGTTATATTCTTGTACATATGAGCAGTATTATAGTAGTTATATTCTTGTATATAGGAGCAGTATTATAGTAGTTATATTCTTGTATATAGGAGCAGTATTATAGTAGTTATATTCTTGTACATAGGAGGTAGTATTATAGTAGTTATATTCTTGTACATAGGAGGTAGTATTATAGTAGTTATATTCTTGTACATAGGGGGCAATATTATAGTAATTATATTCTTGTACATAGGAGGTAGTATTATAGTAGTTATATTCTTGTACATGGGAGCAGTATTATAGTAGTTATATTCTTGTACATAGGGGCAGTATTATAGTAGTTATATTCTTGTACATAGGGGGCAGTATTATAATAGTTATATTCTTGTACATAGGAGCAGTATTATAGTAGTTATATTCTTGTACATAGGACGTAGTATTATAGTAGTTATATTCTTGTACATAGGAGCAGTATTATAGTAGTTATATTCTTGTACATAGGAGCAGTATTATAGTAGTTATATTCTTGTACATAGGAGGTAGTATTATAGTAGTTATATTCTTGTACATGGGAGCAGTATTATAGTAGTTATATTCTTGTACATAGGGGCAGTATTATAGTAGTTATATTCTTGTACATAGGGGGCAGTATTATAATAGTTATATTCTTGTACATAGGAGCAGTATTATAGTAGTTATATTCCTGTACATAGGAGGTAGTATTATAGTAGTTATATTCTTGTACATAGGAGCAGTATTATAGTAGTTATATTCTTGTACATAGGAGCAGTATTATAGTAGTTATATTCTTGTACATAGGAGGTAGTATTATAGTAGTTATATTCTTGTACATAGGGGCAGTATTATAGTAGTTATATTCTTGTACATAGGAGGTAGTATTATAGTAGTTATATTCTTGTACATAGGGGCAGTATTATAGTAGTTATATTCTTGTACATAGGGGGCAGTATTATAGTAGTTATATTCTTGTACATAGGAGCAGTATTATAGCAGTTATATTCTTGTACATAGGCGTAATATTATAGTAGTTATATTCCTGTACATAGGAGCAGTATTATACTAGTTATATTCTTGTACATAGGAGGTAGTATTATAGTAGTTATATACTTGTACATAGGGGGCAGTATTATAGTAGTTATATTCCTGTACATAGGAGCAGTATTATAGTAGTTATATTCTTGTACATAGAAGTAGTATTATAGTAGTTATATTCTTGTACATAGGAGCAGTATTATAGTAGTTATATTCTTGTACATAGGAGCAGTATTATAGTAGTTATATTCTTGTACATAGGAGCAGTATTATAGTAGTTATATTCTTGTACATAGGAGCAGTATTATAGTAGTTATATTCTTGTACATAGGAGCAGTATTATAGTAGGTATATTCTTGTACATAGTAGCAGTATTATAGTAGTTATATTCTTGTACATAGGAGCAGTATTATAGTAGTTATATTTTTGTACATAGGAGCAGTATTATAGTAGTTATATTCTTGTACATAGGGGCAGTATTATAGTAGTTATATTCTTGTACATAGGAGTAGTATTATAGTAGTTATATTCTTGTACATAGGAGCAGTATTATAGTTGTTATATTCTTGTACATAGGAGCAGTATTATAGTAGTTATATTCTTGTACATAGGAGCAGTATTATAGTAGTTATATTCTTGTACATAGGAGGTAGTATTATAGTAGTTATATTCTTGTACATAGGAACAGTATTATAGTAGTTATATTCTTGTACATAGGGGGCAGTATTATAGTAGTTATATTCTTGTACATAGGGGCAGTATTATAGTAGTTATATTCTTGTACATTGGAGCAGTATTATAGTAGTTATATTCTTGTACATAGGAGCAGTATTATAGTAGTTATATTCTTGTACATAGGAGGTAGTATTATAGTAGTTATATTCTTGTACATAGGGGGCAGTATTATAGTAGTTATATTCTTGTACATAGGAGCAGTATTATAGTAGTTATATTCTTGTACATAGGAGCAGTATTATAGTAGTTATATTCTTGTACATAGGAGCAGTATTATAGTAGTTATATTCTTGTACATAGAAGTAGTATTATAGTAGTTATATTCTTGTACATAGGAGCAGTATTATAGTAGTTATATTCTTGTACATAGGAGCAGTATTATAGTAGTTATATTCTTGTACATAGGAGCAGTATTATAGTAGTTATATTCTTGTACATAGGAGCAGTATTATAGTAGTTATATTCTTGTACATAGGAGCAGTATTATAGTAGTTATATTCTTGTACATAGTAGCAGTATTATAGTAGTTATATTCTTGTACATAGGAGCAGTATTATAGTAGTTATATTTTTGTACATAGGAGCAGTATTATAGTAGTTATATTCTTGTACATAGGAGTAGTATTATAGTAGTTATATTCTTGTACATAGGAGCAGTATTATAGTAGTTATATTCTTGTACATAGGAGCAGTATTATAGTAGTTATATTCTTGTACATAGGAGCAGTATTATAGTAGTTATATTCTTGTACATAGGAGGTAGTATTATAGTAGTTATATTCTTGTACATAGGAACAGTATTATAGTAGTTATATTCTTGTACATAGGGGGCAGTATTATAGTAGTTATATTCTTGTACATAGGGGCAGTATTATAGTAGTTATATTCTTGTACATAGGAGCAGTATTATAGTAGTTATATTCTTGTACATAGGAGCAGTATTATAGTAGTTATATTCTTGTACATAGGAGGTAGTATTATAGTAGTTATATTCTTGTACATAGGGGGCAGTATTATAGTAGTTATATTCTTGTACATAGGAGCAGTATTATAGTAGTTATATTCTTGTACATAGGAGCAGTATTATAGTAGTTATATTCTTGTACATAGGAGCAGTATTATAGTAGTTATATTCTTGTACATAGGAGCAGTATTATAGTAGTTATATACATGTATGTAGGGGTTATTCTGTAGTAGTCATGTTATTGTTACTGATTACTGACCACATTTGTGAATTAGTAATGCTCTTAGAGTAGTTTTCCCTTCCCCCACTTGTCTTGGCAGGTTTTGCACAGTCCATTACTTAGCGGGGGCCACTACTGATGACTGGAGGATTCTTGTTCCAGTGTTAGAGACATTTTTTTGTGGCCGTACACAATAATATGATGTGGTATGGATGTTTATATCTGATGCCGGGGGCCTATATATTTATGGCTGGTCTCACTACATGTATACACTGTGCTGGTCAGGCTATACTGTCCGGTTTCTCCTCCTCTACTCCCTGTAGGGACAAGTCTTGTGGTCAGAACTAGTAAATAATGAATGGATCCTGTCACGCATGAATGGATGTTCCTGGGAAAGTGCTGATCTGGGGAAGCGGAGGCTTTGTTACAGGAGGCCTATGAGTGGGGGTGCAGGGGGTGCGGGCTCAGCAGGTATTTGGCAGCAGAGCTGACATCACAAGGAGGACGCTTGGTTATTGTCCTAGCAGCATAGAAGAGTCTGCAATGTTATATAGTATATGCACCGGCAGATCTATATACAGTCCCGACTGCTGGGGTATATATTGAGTATGAGATGGTGGAGCAAGATAAAGCTTGTTTCACACTGGGGGTCCCTAGTAATGCAGTGGGACAATCTCTTCTCATATCCCCATATGGAGATCAGCTCTAATCCTGGAGCAGAATAGTCACCTCTCTAGTGCTCGGCTTTGTAGTGAAGAGGCAACTGGTGTGATGGTTACAGAAACCAACAAGAAGCTACTGGCTTAGTGGTTACATGGATTACCAAAAGGCAACTGGTGTAGTGGTTACATAGACTAACAATAAGGAACTGGCTTGGAGGTCACAGAGATTGAGAAGAGGTACCTGGTTTAGTGGTCAGAGGGATTAACAAGAAGCAACTGCTCCAATGGTTACTATCAGTCTTACTAGAGGAAACTGTCTTGGTGGTTACAGACCTGTGCAGGTAATATCTCAGCACACCCCAGTGTCACTGTAGTCAGACGTGGCCCCTCACTCGGTGGCGTCTTTTGGCTGGAGACTGGCCGGTGTCTATAGACTCTTTGTGCAGGTGTCTGATGGGAATTGCTCGCCCGTCTCTCCGGATACAGTCACTATCTCTCACCGGTCCTCTAAGCTTTTCTCAGCACCCCTGACCAGGTCAGTAGTCAGTCTGTAGTCAGGCTGGTAATCATGTGTAGGTCTATATAGGGTATATAGAGAGGTGTATCCTGAAGCTTCTGGGCCCCATTGCAAAATCTGTAATGGGGCCCCTAATTACCTTGTGCTATTTGGGATAATGGTATATGTGGCATATATGTGGTATATTATATGTGGTATATGTTATAGGAATTTCTGTTCTCTGTTCTTTATGCACAGCCAAACATTTGGACCCATCTGAAATAAATTTTCCCCATAAATAATCCAGGGGCTTCTGAAGATTTTAGACCAGGTTTGTGCTCTCAAGAACCTTCTGTTCCTGACTATTCACAAAAGCAAATATAGCCCCACTGACTTCCACATGAGGGACCTTCCTTCATATCATATCACAGGACCCATATTAGCCAATAGATGATTGCAGGTCCTTAATTCTTAATAGCCTCACTGACATACACCATTATCAGAGGACTGCAGCACTCACTGTTGTTCTCTGTTATCAACCATTATGAAAGGACTGTATATATACCGCACTCGCTAACTGTTGGCCTCTGCTATCAGCAATTATTAGAGGATTGTATATACAGTATATATATATATACAGTATATGGTATATTATATGTGGTATATTATATGTGGTATATGTCATATGAATGTATGTTCTCTGTTCTTTATGCACAGCCAAACATTTGGCCCGATCTGCAATAAATTTGCCCCATAAATAATCCAGGGGCTTCTGAAGATTTTAGACCAGGTTTGTGCTCTCTAGAACCTTCTGTTCCTGACTATTCACAAAAGCAAATATAACCCCACTGACTTCCACATCAGGGACCTTCCTCCATATCATTTCACATGACCCATATTAGCCAATAGAAGAATACAGGTCCTTAATTCTTAATAGCCTCACAGACATACACCATTATATATACCGTACTCGCTGACTGTTGGCCTCTGCTATCATCAATTATTAGAGGATTGTGTATATATATATATATATATATATATACACAGATGTAGTAGAGTTGACCTGAACTTCTGCAATTGGTTAAACTGCTGCAGCGTCACATCTTATCACGGAAGACAACAAAATCCGATGGAAAGTCACTGAAAAATTTTTTTCCATTGACTTTTCATTGTTTTTTGCAATGACGCTGCAGCAGTTTAACCAATTGCAGACGTTCAGGTCAACTCTACTACATCTGTATATATATATACAGTATACATCAATTGCTCACTGTTGTTTTCTGTCATCAGACATGATCAGAGGATTGTATCCACAGGATACACATATATAGTTACTTCAGTTCATCACACTGAGCTACTTGTGGCCATAATTTCATTACAAGCATGGTCTGTATTACATATGACACCAGTATACAGTGCTGGCCAAAAGTATTGGCACCCCTGCAATTCTGTCAGATAATACTCAATTTCTTCCAGAAAATGATTGCAATCACAAATGCTTTGGTAATAATATCTTCATTTATTTTGCTTGCAATGAAAAGACACAAAAGAGAATGAAAAAAAAAGTCAAATCATTGATCATTTTACACAAAACTCCAAAAATGGGCCGGACAAAAGTATTGGCACCCTCAGCCTAATACTTGGTAGCACAACCTTTAGACAAAATAACTGCGCACAGCCGCTTCCGGTAACCATCAATGAGTTTCTTCCAATGCTCTGCTGGAATTTCTCCAGGTCCCTGAGATGTGAAGGGCGCCTTCTCCAAACTGCCATTGTGAGATCTCTCCACAGGTGTTCTATGGGATTCAGGTCTGGACTCATTGCTGCCACTTTACAAGTCTCCAGTGCTTTCTCTCAAACCATTTTCTAGTGCTTTTTGAAGTGTGTTTTGGGTCATTGTCCTGCTGGAAGACCCATGACCTCTGAGGGAGACCCAGCTTTCTCACACTGGGCCCTACATTATGCTGCAGACTTCATAATGCCATGCACACGGTCAAGCAGTCCAGTGCCAGAGGCAGCAAAGCAACCCCAAAACATCAGGGAACCTCCGCCATGTCTGACTGTAGGGACCGTGTTCTTTTCTTTGAAGGCCTCTTTTTTTTTCCTGTAAACTCTATGTTGATGCCTTTTCCCAAAAAGCTCTACTTTTGTCTCATCTGACCAGAGAACATTCTTCCAAAAAGTTTTTGGCTTTCTCAGGTAAGTTTTGGCTTTTTTATGTCTCTGGGTCAGAAGTGGGTCTTCCTGGGTATCCTACCATAGAGTCCCTTTTCATTCAGACGCCGACGGATAGTACAGGTTGACACTGTTGTACCCTCGGACTGCAGGGCAGCTAGAACTTGTTTGGATGTTAGTCGAGGTTCTTTAGCCACCATCCGCACAATCTTTCGTTGAAATCTCTCGTCAATTTTTCTTTTCCGTCCACATCTAGGGAGGTTAGCCGCAGTGCCATGGGCTTTACACTTCTTGATGACACTGCGCACGGTAGACACAGGAACATTCAGGTCTTTGGAGATGGACTTGTAGCCTTGAGATTGCTCATGCTTCCTCACAATTTTGCTTCTCAAGTCCTCAGACAGTTCTTTGGTCTTCTTTCTTTTCTCCATGCTCAATGTGGTACACACAAGGACACAGGACAGAGGTTGAGTCAAGTTTAATCCATTTCAACTGGCTGCAAGTGTGATTTAGTTATTGCCACCACCTGTTATGTGCCACAGGTAAGTAACAGGTGCTGTTAATTACACAAATTAGAGAAGCATCACCTGATTTTTCAAAGGGTGCCAATACTTTTGTCCACCCCCTTTTTTATGTTTGGTGTGGAATTATATCCAATTTGGCTTTTGGACAATTCTTTTTGTGGTTTTCCATTGACGACAAATTAAATGAAGATATTATTACCAAAGCATTTGTGATTGCAATCATTTTCTGGAAGAAATTGAGTATTATCTGACAGAATTGCAGGGGTGCCAATACTTTTGGCCAGCACTGTAGCTATATACAGTGTGTGGTCCATCACAATGAGACCTATTGACTATATTGACTATATACAGTGTTTTACATTAAACTGTACATTCTTCCAGATATTTCACCTATTATGGGGAGTTTATCCTTCCTAATAATAGAACTCTACATCCACCACTAGGAGGCGCTCACTGCAGACCGATGTATACAGCTACTATACAATTAGAGCTGTATAACTCTGTACTCAGTGAGCTCCTCCTAGTGGTGGCTGCAGGTAGTTCATATTAGTGACACCACTACTGGGGGTGTCCTGAGATAAGTCACAGCACAGGCAGCGAAATCCTCAGCGGTGACCGCGGGTTTCCTGGCCCAGATGTCAGGGGTCAGGGGTCAGGGGGTCATTTCCTGCACATTTCAATCAATAGCCCTTGGTGTCCTCTTTACGGCCCTCCATATATGTGCAGTCCCGATGAGAGCGATATCGTCAGTGTACAAGGTGGGGACCCCATGATGACATCACAGGGAATCCCAAGTTGTGCCAAATCCACATATAGGCAGACATCTTTGGCTGCGGTATTATTTCCGCCCTATATCTCTGGGTTCTGCACAATTGATCGATTTGCCCCCACTTAAGGTCACCCTAATACTTTACATGATAATAATGATATAATAATGATAATAATAAATTCATTGCACGGCGCTCATCTTCAGACTTCAGACTTCAGTGTCTCTCCAGGTCCTGAGGCCCCGAATATTAAATAACTGCTGGGGGTGACAAAGTAGAGGCAGGAGGGAGAAAATTGAAATGACTGCCATCTAGTGGACAAGATAGAGAAGTGCAAAAAAGTTATATCAAAAACTGGACTAGAGGTGAGGTAGTAGATGAGTTTCTATCCACTGTATAAGCCCCAGAGAGCTGATGGTGAGCGCCCCCTGTATATACCCCCCGAATACCACCCACAACCTCCAGTGTACACAGGACACGTGTTTCCGTGGCCCCAGTCATTCAATGAATAGGACCTGTCCTGAGTTTTGCAGCCTGGACTGCCGGCCCGTAAACTGATCCGTGTAATACATGTCATGTGTACGGGCCCATAGAAATGAATGGGTCAGTGTGCTAGCCGGCAAGGGCCGGTCTCTGCAAGGGGCTTTAGATAGAAATCCTGGACTCTAGACTGATACATTGTAACAAACTATCAGGACAGATTAGATTAGGTTTAACTACTTCATGCCTGTGCTCTGCTCTGGGTGTTGATGGGTTAATCTGGTTAGGTGATAAGTTTGTGCTTCATGGGCAGATTACTCTATGGATCTGTAGGATCTGATAGCAGCTGACATCACACTGACCAGTCCTCTGTGCAAACACATGGAGTACACCTCCCCGAGCAGGGCGACGTTCACATTGCAACACGTCGTCTAGCAGCAGGCAGACTTTGTACCCCAATATCCCGTCTGCAGGAAACCATTCTGCGATCTCTGGGCTGACAACATGGCCATCGAGTTTGCTTCCCGTTCCATTCCCTTAAAGCGCAGGCTGCAGACGGCGGCGGTCCTGCAGTGGGTGTACTCCTTCCTGGCCCTGGGTAAGAGAGCGCAGCCGGGTATACACTGTATACATATATAGTACAGCTGTATCTAAGCCTAGCCTGTGTGATACTGTCTGCTGAGCTGTGTATCTAAGCCTAGCCTGTGTGATACCGTCTACTGAGCATGTACAGTATCTAATCCGGTCATGTGTGATACTGTCTACTGAGCATGTACAGTATCTAATCCCGTCATGTGTGATACTGTCTACTGAACTGTTGTATCTAATCCAATCATATGTGATACTGTCTGCTGAGCATGTATCTAATCCTGTCTTGTGTGATACTGTCTGCTGAGCATGTATCTAATCCCATCATATGTGATACTGCCTTCTGAGCATGGATCTAATCCCATTATGTGTGATACTGCCTTCTGAGCATGTATCTAATCCCATCATGTGTCATACTGTCTGCTGAGCTGTGTATCTAATCGTATAACATGTAATACTGTCTGCTAAACATGTATCGAATCCTATCATGTGTGATACTGCCTTCTGAGCATGTATCTAATCCCATCATGTGTGATACTGCCTTCTGAGCATGTATCTAATCCCATCATGTGTGATAATGCTTTCTGAGCATGTATCTAATCCCATCATGTGTGATACTGCCTTCTGAGCATGTATGTAACACCCATCATGTGTCATACTATCTGCTGAGCTGTGTATCTAATCCTATAACATGTAATACTGTCTGTTAAACATGTATCTAATCCCATCATGTGTGATACTGTTCGCTGAACTGTGTATCTAAGCCTACCTGTATCATTACTTATCACCCTACATTGTGTATCTAACCTGTAAAATGTTCTTTGGTGTTTGGATATCTTTGATCAACCAATATTACCCAAGTAGATGTCACCCAGCTTTCCTAGAGTCCAGATGGCTCAGTCTGCCTGGTCATGTGGTGAAAGACCCACAGTGCTTTAGCTAGGCATCTTTTCAGTGCTCTGGGAAAGCTGGGTGACGGCCTGTAATATGAGGATTAATAATGGTCAGTCAGGGCTTACAGACCCAGCAGAACCAGAGCAAGATGGCAGCCAGGACTAGAGCAAGATGGCGGCCATGACCCAGAGAGAGATGGCGGCCATGACCCAGAGCGAGTTGGTGACCAGGACTAGAACAAGATGGCGGCCAGGACATACTAATGACATGTGGACATGATTTTTCAGTATTTGCGGACAGTAAATCCACTCCAGTCGTGTGTATGGGGCCGCACTGTTGGGGCTTCTCCGCTCACTATATTAAATGATGACTGATGTAAATCTCCGGGGGCTTCACCTCTACGACCTGACACCATCTCCTGTACCGGGGGACACCGGGGGAGGGGGGATCAGGAGACTGCATAAATAATAGATGTGATAATGTGTCTGAGGAGCGCTCCACCCTGTGCTTAAGATGTCTGTGCACCTGAGCCCTGGGCGAGGAATGATCAGGAAGGGTAACACAATGCCGCGCCGCCGCTCAGGGGTCACATAATAGTGCGGAGTTATCTGGTTAGAAACATAATGATATTCCTTAAATAGTTTTTTTTTTATAATGTATCAGTGTAGTAATCCTGCCTGCAGCCACCACTAGGGGGAGATCAGGGGGAGTAACATGATAATATTCTGCCTGCAGACACCACTAGGGGGAGTAACATGGTAATATTCTGTCTACAGCCACCACTAGAGGGAGATCAGGGGGAGTAACATGGTAATGTCCAGTCTGCCTGCAGCCACCACTAGAGGGAGCCCAGGGGGAGTAACATGGAAATATCCTGTCTGCAGTCACCACTAGGGGGAGATCAGGGGGAGTAACAGGGTAATATTCTGCCTGCAGCCACCACTAGGGGAAGCTGAGGGGAGTAACATGGTAATATTCTGTCTGCAGCCACCACTAGGGGGAGCTCAGGGGGAATAACATCGTAATATTCTGTCTGCAGCCACCACTAGAGGGAGATCAGGGGGAGTAACATGGTAATATTCTGTCTGCAGCCACCACTAGAGGGAGCTCAGGAGGAGTAACATGGTAATATTCTGCCTGCAGCCACCACTAGGGGGAGCTCAGGGGGAGTAACATGGTAATATTCTGTCTGCAGCCACCACTAGGGGGGAGCTCAGGGGGAGTGACATGATAATATTCTGTCTGCAGCCACCACTAGGGGGAGCTCAGGGGGAGTAACATGGTAATATTCTGTCTGCAGCCACCACTAGGGGGAGCTCAGGGGGAGTAACATGGTAATATTCTGTCTGCAGCCACCACTAGGGGGAGCTCAGGGGGAGTAACATGGTAATATTCTGTCTGCAGCCACCACTAGAGGGAGATCAGGGGGAGTAACATGGAAATATCCTGTCTGCAGTCACCACTAGGGGGAGATCAGGGGGAGTAACAGGGTAATATTCTGTCTGCAGCCACCACTAGGGGGAGCTCAGGGGGAATAACATGGTAATGTCCTGTCTGCAGCCACCACTAGAGGGAGATCAGGGGGAGTAACATGGTAATATTCTGTCTGCAGACACCACTAGGGGGAGCTCAGGGGGAATAACATGGTAATATCCAGTCTGCAGCCACCACTAGAGGGAGCCCAGGGGGAGTAACATGGAAATATCCTGTCTGCAGTCACCACTAGGGGGAGATCAGGGGGAGTAACAGGGTAATATTCTGCCTGCAGCCACCACTAGGGGGAGCTCAGGGGGGAATAACATGGTAATGTCCTGTCTGCAGCCACCACTAGAGGGAGATCAGGGGGAGTAACATGGTAATATTCTGTCTGCAGCCACCACTAGGGGGAGATCAAGGGAGTAACATGGTAATATTCTGTCTGCAGCCACCACTAGGGGGAGATCAAGGGAGTAACATGGTAATATTCTGTCTGCAGCCACCACTAGGGGGAGCTCAGGGGGAATAACATGGTAATGTCCTGTCTGCAGCCACCACTAGAGGGAGATCAGGGGGAGTAACATGGTAATATTCTGTCTGCAGACACCACTAGGGGGAGATCAAGGGAGTAACATGGTAATATTCTGTCTGCAGCCACCACTAGGGGGAGATCAAGGGAGTAACATGGTAATATTCTATCTGCAGCCACCACTAGGGGGAGCTCAGGGGGAATAACATGGTAATGTCCTGTCTGCAGCCACCACTAGGGGGAGCTCAGGGGGGAGTAACATGATAATATTCTGTCTGCAGCCACCAATAGGGGGAACTCAGGGGGAGTAAAAGGGTAATATTTTGCCTGCAGTCACCACTAGGGGGAGCTGAGGGGAGTAACATGCTAAAATCCTGTTTGCAGCCACCACTAGGGGGAGCTCAGGGGGAGTAACATGGTAATATTCTGCCTACAGTCACCACTAGGGGGAGCTCAGGGGGAGTAACAGGGTAATATCCTGTCTGCAGCCACCACTAGGGGGAGCTCAGGGGGAGTGACATGATAATATTCTGTCTGCAGCCACCACTAGGGGGAGCTCATGGGGAGTAACATGGAAATATCCTGTCTGCAGCCACCACTAGGGGAGCTCAGGGGGAGTAACATGGTAATATTCTGTCTGCAGACACCACTAGGGGGAGCTCAGGGGGAGTAACATGGAAATATTCTGCCTACAGCCACCACTAGGGGAGCTCAGGAGAGTAACATGATAATATTATTTCTGCAGCCACCACTAGGGGGGCTCAGAGGGAGTAACAGTGTAATATTCTGCCTGCAGCCACCACTAGGGGGAGCTCCCAGCATACAACTTTAAACAGCTTCAAAAAGCTACCGTACTAAACTAAAAAGCTCCCTCTAG
Organism: Leptodactylus fallax; assembly: GCA_947044405.1. Lineage (NCBI taxonomy): Eukaryota > Metazoa > Chordata > Amphibia > Anura > Leptodactylidae > Leptodactylus > Leptodactylus fallax. The sequence continues at coordinate 384,725 of CAMRHE010000852.1, read as the reverse complement.
TGGTGACAGTATTGAGACAGAATTTTACCATTTTACTCCAAATAAGCCTCCCCCTAGTGGTGGCTGCAGGCAGGCAGAGGTTAACCATGTTATTTCCCCCAAACTCCCCCTAGTGGTGGCAGAAGACAGACATCATTTTACTTCCCCTAAGCACTGCCTCTATGCCCCCTCTGCTTTAGAAAGACAGTGACGCCAGCAGGGGGCAGCATCAGTTAAGTTGTAACTTGCTGGACTATTATAATTTCCAGTCCCCATCTGAGGACCCCTTTAATGACCTGAGACTTGTGGTTCTCTTCCCTGCAGCTCAGACCTGCATTATCCTGTTCTTCGTCCTTCTCTTCACCCGATTCTGGATAATCAGTGTCCTGTATGGAATATGGTGGTTCATAGACTGGGACACGCCCAGCCAGGGGGGCAGGAAGGGCCCCTGGCTGCAGAAGAGCGTGGTTTGGCGATACCTCAGGGACTATTTTCCTATAAAGGTAAGTGATCAGCAGCATGGCTATAAATGTAGCATGCCCTCTAGTGGTCGTATTCATAATATGTAGTGTGCTCTCTAGTGGTCGTATTCATAATATGTAGTGTGCCCTCTAGTGGTCGTATTCATACTATGTAGTGTGCTCTCTAGTGGTCGTATTCATAATATGTAGTGTGCCCTCTAGTGGTCGTATTCATACTATGTAGTTTGTCCTCTAGTGAGATGATACATAATATGTAGCATGCCCTCTAGTGGTCTGGTTCATCATATGTAGCATAAACAACTTTTTATTCCAGAAAATAAAACCACACAACGCGTTTCAGGATGTTTAATACTCCTTTCTCAAGTGTGCAAAACACTAAAAAAAAAGACACAAAATAAATGTACCTGAATAAACATGAATAAAAGCTTGAATAAGATATTTCTTTAAAAATGAAATGAAATCTGCCGAAGCGCTGATAGAAAGACATCGACATCAAAAACAAAGCAAATAACAGACAATCGCTGTGGCAACTATGTAACAAGGTGACCATTAACAGAGTAACATCTAACACCCAAAAGCACTATTGTACCCTGTGTGAAAAGCCAACAAAAATAACAATAAGACCATCAAGTGTATGTAGAATGATATGCAAAGACACTTGTAGGATCCTTTAAATAAGAGTAACCATTGCTGAGGAACAAAGGACTGAGAGAAGATAAACCTAGTAAATGACCTTATAAGTTGTAAATTCCTCCAAAGAGCCCAAGTACATGTATAGAAGTGCTGCATCGCTCTGGTATAAATAGCGTCTTACTGCTCATACCGCGCATGCGCCAAAGTGCTGATCTGCGCAGGTAACATGAGGACTCAATGATACAGGAGTCCTTAGCTTCAATTGACTTACTGATCATGCGCAGGATATACTTACACGCATGCTCAGTCCTCAAGCAGCTCTTAAAGGTATAGGCACCTATTATTATAGAAATTAAAGATATAAATGTATATAAATATATATAAAAATATAGGATATAAATATAGTTAGATGACCAACAGATGAAATATTTGGATCAGTAATGGCGAATGATGGATCCTCGTTTCTTTTTGACGTCATAAGAAAATGTCTAAAGTAATTGTAAATTGTTGTGGTTCTGATTGGGGCAGATAGACAGCCCTTTACTAAGAACGCTGGTTTCGGACCCATTTTAGAATTCAAAATGAATGTATTATACAGTGGGGAAAAAAAGTATTTAGTCGGCCACCAATTGTGCAAGTTCTCCCACTTATAAAGATGAGGCCGGTCTGTAATTGTCATCATAGGTAGACCTCAACTATGAGAGACAAAATGAGAAAACAAATCCAGAAAATCACATTGTCTGATTTTTTAAGAATTTATTTGCAAATTATGGTGGAAAATAAGTATTTGGTCAATAACAAAAGTTCATCTCAATACTTTGTTCTATATCCTTTGTTGGCAATGACAGAGGTGAAACGTTTTCTGTAAGTCTTCACAAGGTTGGCACACACTGTTGCTGGTATGTCGGCCCATTCCTCCATGCAGATCTCCTCTAGAGCAGGGATGTTTTGGGGCTGTCGCTGGGCAACACGGACTTTCAACTCTCTCCAAAGGTTTTCTATGGGGTTGAGATCTGGAGACGGGCTAGGCCACTCCAGGACCTTGAAATGCTTCTCACGAAGCCGCTCCTTTGTTGCCCTGGCGGTGTGCTTGGGATCATTGTCATGCTGAAAGACCCAGCCACGTTTCATCTTCAATGCCCTTGCTGATGGAAAGAGGTTACGATACATGGCCCCATTCATTCTTTCATGTACACGGATCAGTCGTCCTGGTCCCTTTGCAGAGAAACAGCCCCAAAGCCTGATGTTGCCCCCCATGCTTCACAGTAGGTATGGTGTTCTCTGGATACAACTCAGCATTCACTCTCCTCCAAACACCACGAGTTGTGTTTCTACCAAACAGTTCTACTTTGGTTTCATCTGACCATATGACATTCTCCCAATACTCTTCTGGAACATCCAAATGCTCTCTAGCAAACTTCAGACGGGCCCGGATATGTACTGGCTTAAGCAGGGGGACACGTCTGGCACTGCAGGATCTGAGTCCCTGGCGGCGTAGTGTGTTACTGACGGTAGCCTTTGTTACATTAGTCCCAGCTTTCTGCAGGTCACTCACTAGGTCCCCCCGTGTGGTTCTGGGATTTTTGCTCACCGTTCTTGTGATCATTTTGACCCCACGGGGTGAGATCTTGCGTGGAGCCCCTGATGGAGGGAGATTATCAGTGGTCTTGTATGTCTGCCATTTTCTAATTATTGCTCCCACAGGTGATTTCTTCACACCAAGCTGTTTGCCTATTGCAGATTCAGTCTTCCCAGCCTGGTGCAGGGCTACCATTTTGTTTCTGGTCCTTCTACAGCTCTTTGGTCTTCACCATAGTGGAGTTTGGAGTGTGACTGTTTGAGGTTGTGGACAGGTGTCTTTTATACTGATAACAATGTCACACAGGAGCCATTACTACAGGTAATGAGTGGAGGACAGAGGAGCCTCTTACAGAAGAAGTTACAGGTCTGTGAGAGCCAGAAATCTTGCTTGTTTTTAGGTGACCAAATACTTATTTTCCACCATAATTTGCAAAGAAATCTTAAAAAATCAGACAATGTGATTATCTGGATTAGTTTTCTCATTTTGTCTCTCATAGTTGAGGTCTACCTATGATGACAATTACATGCCGGCCTCATCTTTATAAGTGGGAGAACTTGCACAATTGGTGGCTGACTAAATACTTTTTTTCCCCACTGTATAATACATTCATTTTGAATTTTAAAATGGGTCCGAAACCAGCGTTCTTAGTAAAGGGCTGTCTATCTGCCCCAATCAGAACCACAACAATTTACAATTACTTTAGACATTTTCTTATGACGTCAAAAAGAAACGAGGATCCATCATTCGCCATTACTGATCCAAATATTTCATCTGTTGGTCATCTAACTAGCGCTGTGCCTCATGGTGGCTCCATTGGTATTAATAGTACGGGCAGTGAAAGGACTCCTATACCTACAAACCCCATTTACCACAGGGGTAGCCACATTGAGACATTTTTTTGCTCTGGTAACAAATGAATTTAGACAACTACCCAGAGTCTATAATAAAGGTGGCAAATCAAATTTAACAGAAGAGGAGAATAAAAGTTTACGTTCCCTCATGAACAACACAGACATTATAATAAGAAGCGCAGATAAGGGAATCTGTGTATCTGGAAGACGCCGATAGAATCTTGTCTGAGACCAACTATGATAAAGTGCTGGTGTATGACCCTACGCACGAACATGAGGCCGAATACATGTCTTTAATCTTAAAGGCCTTTACAGAAGGTATCATAAATAAAAGAGAGAGGGATTGTTTGACCATCAGTCACCCTACACTGCCATTATTTTACCACTTGCCCAAGATTCACAAAGATGCTATAAGCCCGCCTGGACGACCCATAATATCAGGGGTCCAATCCCTTTCGTAGACTATCATCTTCAGAGATATGTCATACAATTACCGTCTTACCTTAAGGACTCAGTAAATGTCATAAAAGACTTAAGACACCTCCCTTGGAAATCAGGTTATCACTGGGCAACCCTAGAAGTTACATCAGTATATAGTAACATTCCCCATATGAACGGCCTATCAGACATTTCAGAAGTTTTATCTAGGGATCACAATATGCCGAGCAAGGACTTTTTGCTTTCCAGCATTGAGTTTATACTCGCCCATAATGCCTTTCAATTTGAGGAGGGGGGACGGCTATGGGAACAAAGTGTGCTCCAAGTTACGCCAATCTCTATATGGGCCAATATGAGGACATGTTCATCTATGGGAAACATGATTGGTCTAACCATATAATATATTTTATACGGTATATAGACGACCTTTTGTTTGTTTGGGATGGGTCTCAGGACGCTTTTAAAGACTTTACCCAATACCTTAATAGCAACGACTGGGGTTTAAAGTTCACGGGTAAGACAGAAGCCAAGGAAATTGAATATCTAGACTTGGTTTTAGTAGGGTCAGGCAATAAGATAATAACACGTACGTATTTCAAGAAGGTCGATTGTAATAGCCTTTTAGACTTCCATAGTGAACATTTCCATAAATGGAAAAGGAATGTTTAAGAGAATCGGGCGGAATTGTACGGAAGATAGTGATTATATCACACACAGCACAATTTTGACAAGAAGATTTAGAGAAAAACACTAAAGCCGGTAACCTGACACAGGCCCAAGGTTTGGTCTCTTGTCCAAAAGCAAAGGAGAAATCTCTTTTCAAGAATAATTTTGTAACTACTTTTAACAAATCACATAGTTTGATCCGGAACATTCTCGAGAAACACTATTCATGTTTATTCAGGTACATTTATTTTGTGTCTTTTTTTAGTGTTTTGCACACTTGAGAAAGGAGTATTAAACACCCCGAAACGCGTCGTGTGATTTATATTCTGGAATAAAAAGTTATTTATTCCATAGTCTTGGATCTGCGCAATCCTTTGGCCCCTTTCGTTGTTACTCCCTCTGTACCTAGGAATAGGTGCTTATAGGTTTCTGCTGCGATCCTACATTCTGATTGTGATTTGGTGACTGCATTAATTGGTTGTTGTGACGTACACAACCTCACAAGGTGAGGAGCCATTACTACTTGTATGTTTTCTGTTTCAATATAAGTGGTAATGCACGACGGACTGCTTGGTGCTTCTGTTTTTTGTCTCTAGTGGTAGGAGTCATAATATGTAGCATGCCCTCTAGTGGTCTGGTTCATAATATTTAGCATGCTCTCTAGTGAATGGTTTCATAATATGTAGTATGCCCTCTAGTGGTCTGGTTCATAATATTTAGCATGCTCTCTAGTGAATGGTTTCATAATATGTAGCATGCCCTCTATTGGTCATATTCATAATATGTAGCATGCCCTCTAGTGGTCATATTCATAATATGTAGCGTGCCCTCTAGTGTTGGATTCATAATATGTAGCATGCCCTCTAGTGGTCATATTCATAATATGTAGCGTGCCCTCTAGTGTTGGATTCATAATATGTAGCATGCCCTCTAGTGGTCATATTCATAATATGTAGCATGCCCTCTAGTGGTCATATTCATAATATGTAGCGTGCCCTCTAGTGTTGGATTCATAATATGTAGCATGCCCTCTAGTGGTCATATTCATAATATGTAGCATGCCCTCTAGTTGTCATATTCATAATATGTAGCATGCCCTCTAGTGGTCATATTCATAATATGTAGCGTGCCCTCTAGTGTTGGATTCATAATATGTAGCATGCCCTCTAGTGGTCATATTCATAATATGTAGCATGCCCTCTATTGGTCATATTCATAATATGTAGCATGCCCTCTAGTGGTCATATTCATAATATGTAGTGTGCCCTCTAGTGTTGGATTCATAATATGTAGCATGCCCTCTAGTGGTCATATTCATAATATGTAGCATGCCCTCTATTGGTCATATTCATAATATGTAGCATGCCCTCTAGTGGTCATATTCATAATATGTAGTGTGCCCTCTAGTGTTGGATTCATAATATGTAGCGTGCCCTCTAGTGTTGGATTCATAATATGTAGCATGCCCTCTAGTGGTCATATTCATAATATGTAGTGTGCCCTCTAGTGTTGGATTCATAATATGTAGCATGCTCTCTAGTGGTCATATTCATAATATGTAGCGTGCCCTCTAGTGTTGGATTCATAATATTTAGCATGCCCTCTAGTGGTCATATTCATAATATGTAGTGTGCCCTTTAGTGTTGGATTCATAATATTTAGTATGCCCTTTGGCAGTTTAGAAGTCCAGTGAGCATTTCTGTCAGATGGAGGCGCTCATTGCTCTTAGAGGTGCTGCAGGTGACAAGCAGTGAGCTGTACTCCGTACTCACCGCCCTCTCCAGGCGCTCCGTCACATCACACCCCAGAGCAGTGAAGAAGTAGGGAATGGAGCGGTGAGAAATAAATCCAGCTCGCCGCTCACTCCCTGGACATTACTGTTTGGCAGGCAAAGAGGGCCATAATACAGTGTGTGGGTGCATCAAGGGGGACATTATAATATGTGTAGGGGAACTGATAGGACCATAACATAGTATGTGGTTGCACTGAAGGGACCATTATACAATGTGGGGTACTGAAGTAGCCATTATACAATGTGGGAGCACTGAGGGAACCATTATACTTTGTGGGGTACTGAGGGGCTATTATACAATGTGAGGCACTGAGGGGATCATTATACAGTGTGTGGGGAACAGAGGTGACCATTATATGGTAACAGGGGGCATGGAGGGGACTATTATACAGTGTCAGTGGATGAGAGCGCCTCTATACTATGTGTGAGCACTGAAGCAGTCATTATACTTTGTATGGGGCCATTGAGGCGGTCATTATACAGTCTGAGAGGCACTGAGGGGGCCATTACTGTGTGGGTACTGAGGGGATCAATATACAGTGTGTGGGGCCACTGAGGGGGCAATAATGCAATTTGGGGGTATTATACTTAGGGAGCCATAATAATGTGTGGGGGTACTATATATTGTGTGTGGGGGCAGAGAGGGGGCCATTAGACAGTGTGTGGGGGCACTGAGGGGGCCATAATGTGTGGGGCACTATATTATGTGTGGGGGGAAAAAGAGGGGGCCATTATACAGTGTGTGGGGGCACTGAGGGGGCCATAATGTGTGGGGCACTATATTGCGTGGGGGGCACTGAGGGGGCCATTATGTTGTGAGTGGGGTTAATATGCTGTGAGGGGAAGGTTGCGAGGGCATTATACTGTGAGCGACATTATATTGTGCGGGGACACTACAGAGGCATTATACATATCATAAAGGGGCTAGGACGGGGCTTGTGTCAGTGTCACAAAAGAGATGGGACACATAGCAGGTGCGTGTGGTGATCTCAAAAATTTTTACTCCCCTTTTCACATCGAAGCAGAACCCTTTACATAATGGACATCACATTATGGGACTAAGGCCCAGTCTGTCCACAGCATGTAATATCACTTATGGCCACCAGATGTCTCTAGCGTCCTCTCAGTAATATGACTGATGTTTACAGCAGTGCGGGGCCGGCTTGTTATAATGTTATTACAGCTATAAATATCTGATGACTCGCATATTATATAATCATATCATGACTGTGCACGATGGGGCTATTAAAGGGGCTATTAAAGGGACACTCCACCTTTCATCAGCTCCATAGTCAGCAGACTTCACATCCAGCATCTTTATAATGTGTCGACATTATTGGGCTGGTGAGGTCAGGGGTCTACGGGCCCCCTCAAGCACCAGGGCTCAGGTGTGACTTCTATCTCCAGAGCTGAAATCCCCAGAGCATCATCTGCTGCAACATTTCATAAAAGTCAGTCATCAGGGGCACTGATGAGAAGGGCCGCTCAGGGGGACCATAGTAATAATAGGGCCCAATAGTGCAAAAAAGTTCATGGTCTTGTAGTGATTTCATAATAAATAAACACAGAGCTCCAAATACTCTCCAATTGTCAGGCTAAATTATAAAACTTGTACTGCCTGCAAACACCACCAGGGGGAGCTCAACATTTATGAATAGTATTAAGAGTTGTATCTGCATGCAGTGAGCGCCACCTAGTGGCGTAGCAGCTTCATAAAGTACGGATTTGCATTTACTTCAGAGCAGAATTCTATCAGTATCCCCTACAGAGAACATTATACAAGCTGAGATAACAATGTCCACAGTGCTGTACAAAGGATAAGTAATGTAATGTATGTACACAGTGACTGCACCAGCAGAATAGTGAGCGCAGCTCTGGAGTATAATACAGGATGTAACTCAGGATCAGTACAGGATAAGTAATGTAATGTATGTACACAGTGACTGTACCAGCAGAATAGTGAGTGCAGCTCTGGAGTATAATACAGGATGTAACTCAGGATCAGTACAGGATAAGTAATGTAATGTATGTACACAGTGACTGCACCAGCAGAATAGTGAGTGCAGCTCTGGAGTATAATACAGGATGTAACTCAGGATCAGTACAGGATAAGTAATGTAATGTATGTACACAGTGACTGTACCAGCAGAATAGTGAGTGCAGCTCTGGGGTATAATACAGGATGTAACTCAGGATCAGTACAGGATAAGTAATGTAATGTATGTACACAGTGACTGCACCAGCAGAATAGTGAGCGCAGCTCTGGGGTATAATACAGGATGTAACTCAGGATCAGTACAGAACTTTTTATGTTTATTACTTGTAAATATTAACTATATAAATGTATCTCACACTGTACTGCTGGGTAGTGTTTGCTGGTTTTTGTGGTGCTTCTACATTCATTGGTTCCTGAGTAATTTGTGACAGTTTCTCATTAGGTCAGACACTGCCTTAGCGGTTAGTCACCTACAGGTGGCAGTAGTGACAGTGAGAGCTATACTTCGTGCCATGTCTTCCTCCGTTGCTGTCGCTGATTCTGGCGTCTCTACCAGATTATAGATTTCCCCTGACCCTAAACAGACGCTCTCCAAGCCCTTTAGAGATGAGCGCGTCTTACATCCCGTCGCTCTCATATTACACCCAAAATCCACTGAATCGTCTTAGACACCTTAGTAAATAGCTACTATTTTTAGTGATGGAGCTGACATCGTCATGGAAACGCGGCCGGTCAGTAATCCATAAAGACTGAGTTTAGATCAATCTATATAATCCATAAATCTAATCTGTCACTGTTACCGCTCTCTCCAGGAAAACATATGTCTTGTAAAAGTAACACCAAAAATAGCCCCTGTCCTCAAGCGGGAGGTGAAGGTCACAAGACAGAGGTGACAAGTGCCAAGACTGCAGAGTGCACTGGACAGATCTTATACTTCACACAGCTGCATGTTTGTTACAATTGTATCCAATCTAGGAAATCTACTGTGAGCTAAATGACCAGACTGATACATTTCACCTGCACTGATACATTGTAACAAACTATCACAACAGGAAACAAATTTGTACTGTGTGTTTACCTCAAAGAGGATTGACTAGACTGTGGGTGCCATTATACTACATGTGAGGGCACTGATGGGGCTATTATACTGCATGTAGAGGCACTGAGGGGACCATTATACTACAACTGAGGGCACTGATGGAGCATTATACTACATGTGGGGCTAGTGACAGGGCCATTATACTACATGTGAGGGCACTGATGGGGCTATTATACTGCATGTGAGGGCACTGATGGGGCCATTATACTACATGTAGAGGCACTGAGGGGACCATTATACTACAACTGAGGGCACTGATGGAGCATTATACTACATGTGGGGCTAGTGACAGGGCCATTATACTACAGGTTGAGCACTGAGCGGGCCATTATACTACAGAGGGCCTTTACATGACCATTGACAGAGGTTCCATATTTTGCTAACATTTATATGTGATCTCTACTTTGCGGGTCCTCAGTTGGGACGTTTTCTTACTTGGGGTACTTCTCTTGAAAAGGATGAGAAACACTGGTCTAGACAATCCTCTATTAAACAGATTGGACACCAGACTGATACATTGTAACAAAGTGTCAGGACAGGTCAGTAATCCATAAAGATTGTCTAGACTGGATACAACTGTAACAAACCCTCAGCTGTGAGAACTATTAGGTCAGGGTGGGTTTTCATCTTCTGGTTGTAAGCCAGAATCAATCCAGTCACTTACAGCAAGCAGAGATCTTGTAAATGGTGACAAATTGATCCAAAAATTTTTTTGCCAAACTCTCCATTATACAAAACTGTGTAGATCAATGTTTTACTGAAGTGAACTTATCAACATAGAATCCTATGGTGAACTGTTCATTAGAAGTTCATGGGTGGGTCTAGGACTGCTAGTGTACATGTAGGACTTTTTGACCAACAAACAGATGCTAAAATACTGCTATATTATTAGATTCTTATTAGTAAGATGTGGATGTAGAACTGCAAGCAGTTGCGTAACTAGGAATGGCTGGGCCCCAAAGCAAACATTTGACATGGGCCCGCCCTCGACCCCCCCCCCCCCCCAGACCGCCCCCTTCACCCCCCCGCACAAACCGCGTTCCTGCACACAGTATTATGCCCCATAGTGGCCCCTGCACACAGTATTATGCCCCATAGTGGTCCCTGCACACAGTATTATGCCCCATAGTGGTCCCTGCACACAGTATTATACCCCATAGTGGCCCCTGCACACAGTATTACACCCCACAGTGGCCCCTGCACACAGTATTATGCCCCATAGTGGCCCCTGCACACAGTATTATGCCCCATAGTGGTCCCTGCACACAGTATTATACCCCATAGTGGCCCCTGCACACAGTATTACACCCCACAGTGGCCCCTGCACACAGTATTTTTCTCCATAGTGGCCCCTGCACACAGTATTATGCCCCATAGTGGTCCCTGCACACAGTATTATGCCCCATAGTGGTCCCTGCACACAGTATTATACCCCATAGTGGCCCCTGCACACAGTATTACAACCCACAGTGGCCCCTGCACACAGTATTATGCCCCATAGTGGCCCCTGCACACAGTATTTTTCTCCATAGTGGCCCCTGCACACAGTATTATGCCCCATAGTGGCCCCTGCACACAGTATTTTTCTCCATAGTGGTCCCTGCACACAGTATTATACCCCATAGTGGCCCCTGCACACAGTATTATGCCCCATTGTGTCCCACCCATGAACAATTATTATCTTTCCAGACCTCAGAGTATAATGATCGGAGATCCAGGGGAGGATAGAAACAAAAAAAAAAAACAATATTACTTACCTATTCCTGGCTCCGATGCACTCCCGTGCGTTACTTTGGGCATCTACAATGTTGGACCAGATCTCGCATGAGCCAAGCCAGCGTTGCGACACATAATGACGTCGACTGACGTCTGGGACGTCACCAAGCAGGTCCGATGCTTGCGGAGCATAGGAGAGGTAAGTAACGTTGTTTTTTATTTTACCTCACCTCCGCTGGTAGTATAATGATAGCAGTGTTTGTGGGGTTCGTGGTAGCGGCTGCCACAGGGTTCCAGGCCCCCTAATATCCTGGGCCCTGTGGCAGCTGTTACCCCGGTATTTACGCCCCTGGCTACAAGCCTTATAAGCCTAGTAATAGTAAAGGCCAGCATTGGGCCCCTTTATGGTACTGGCTATGAAGCATCTTTTTTGGTACTGGCTGTGGGCCGCTTTATGATACTTACTTTGAAGCCCCTTTATGATAATGGTTGTTGAGCCCCTTTATGGTATTGACTCTCTTTCTAAGAGCCATAATATGGCAGCATTTTAGAATCTGTTTGATGATCACAAGACCTAGACCTGCCCTCAAAGTCCTAGATCCACCCCCGAGCTTCTAATAAACAGATCACCATGTTCAGTAAAGCATATATGCTGCACAATAGAGAGTTCTGCAACTCTTATTAATAAGTTGTGGATGTAAGACTACAAGTCCCAGCATCTCAGAGAGCCTAGTAATGATACCGGCCAGTAATGGTTGTGAGGCCCCTTTATAGATGTGGCTCTGGGGCCCCGTTATGGTACTGACTCTGAGGTCCCTTTATGGTGCTGGCTCTGGGGTCATTTTATGGTTCTGACTTTGGGGCCCCTTTATGGTGCTGGCTCTGGGGCCCCTTTATGGCTCTAGCTCTGGAGCCCTTCCATACACAGATGTTATTGCACAGTAGATGTTATTACACAGCAATAATAACAATGCAGAAGGTAAAACATTAATTTGACCCCAGGCCCCGGGACAGCGGCCGAGCGCCCACAGGAAAAACATGTTTATCCCTAGATTTTACTGGAGTTCAAGGTTGTGGAAGCCGTAACCGTGGGCAATGATTAACTGATGAGAGGAGCTTCTTAATTCGATAAATCAGTGACTGGGATGATCGGAGGACGCAGCTGTGATCGCCAATAGTGCCGCCACTTCCCTGTCTTATCTCCGGAACATCATGTGCCGACCTGGAGCTCACCTGGGCTTTATCACTTCACCTCGGAGAAACCTTTCCTAGAAAAAAACGAGGACACGTTCAATATACACAACCTAATATTATATCATGAAAAATACTACAAGTTTCTAATATATATATTTGGCCCAGATTTACTATTGTGGTTACGACTAGACACTGGTGTAAATATGGTACATATTTGGTACAATGTGGCGCCTCTTGGCGCATCTAGTCCATCAGGACTATCATTTTTTCACATGTTAGACGTGTATATGTGGATTCTCAGAAAAGGGGGTGTGGCTTACATGCGTCATGATGCGCCAAAATAGTGTCATAAAATTTTGGTTTAAAGCAAACCAAATAAAAGCTGGTATAAATGTATACTAAACATTGTAAAGATACAGAAGATTTATCATCCAGCCACTGAGATAAATTTGGTGTAGTATCAGATTTACTTTCATTCAGTCACTATGATAAATCTGGTGTAGTATCAGTTATAATTAATCACTATAAAAAATCTGGTGTAGTATCAGACATATAATGTCACTGTGATAAATCTGGTGTAGTATCAGACTTATAACAGTCACTGTGATAAATCTGGTGTAGTATCAGACTTATAATCAGTCACTGTGATAAATCTGGTGTAGTATCAGACTTATAATCAGTCACTATGATAAATCTGGTGTCGTATCAGTTATAATTAGTCACTATAAAAAATCTGGTGTAGTATCAGACATATAAGGTCACTGTGATAGATCTGGTGTAGTATCAGACTTATGGAACTACCCCACAAACTAACCCCATCTCCTAACCACCCAGTTGCCCTGAGTCTCTGTCCCACAGTGCATCCTGGTGCCATCTGCATAACAGGTGGAGGTCCCCTTTAAGACATGACCTCCAGTATTCACATTCACGCTTTTATATGGCAGCCATTTCTTCCCGATATATATCTTCACATGTTCCTACATCAAAAATAATTGTGATTTGTTAGAGGTTACATAAAATATTAAATTTTTTCCAGAAAAATCCATTAAATATGAGACACACAAAGGAACGATTATACCCTGTGAACAGAATCTACATCTTTACGGATCATTACACAATTTCTGTATTTTTATGTAAAACTCACATTTCCACGTTTTCAACAAAGTGCCATCTGTCATAGTGGATGGAAAGGCACGTGGGCTGTCATGTGGCGATCCAGCGTCAGTGTGTACAGGGTGTGATTGTGAGGAAAGTGACCCATAGACTCCATAAGTCCAAAATGGCCGACTAAGTGCCCGGCTGATGCAATCTTATTGATCCTCTTATCCATGTTTTGTGTATTTTATCCAAATCCTCCCCTATAATGGTTTGTTTAATTATCACATAAGGATCGGATCATCCTCCGCTCCTGCTAAAGCTGCCACAAACATGAGGAAGAATGGTCAGAGCCAGGGTGATAGAATGACGGAAAGGACAATGCCCCTGCGGGCTGCACCCTCTTGTCCCCACCATGGGCAAAATTTTCATAATAGTGTCCACTCTGGTATTAGTCAAGCACTGGAACTCTATTATTTGGTCACTATATAAATATTGGTATTGTCATGTGCTCACTCTATGGCACTATTATGTAGTCACTAGAGATGTGCAAACCTCGCAAAATGTGTTTCTGGATCAGATGGTTCAATTCAAAGATTTTCTTCAGGTCGAACAAGTTCAGTATGAACCACATCTTAAATTGGCTTAGAATATAATGTAGAACACTGTCAGGGCTCCTAGGAACCTATCTATAAAACATAGTGTATGACACTGTCAGGGCTCCTAGGAACCTATCTATAAAACATAGTGTATAACACTGTCAGGGCTCCTAGGAACCTATCTATAAAACATAGTGTATGACACTGTCAGGGCTCCTAGGAACCTATCTATAAACCATAGTGTAGAATACTCTTAGGGCTCCTAGGAACCTATCTATAAAACATAGTGTATAACACTGTCAGAGCTCCTAGGAACTAATCTATAAAACATAGTGTATAACACTGTCAGGGCTCCTAGGAGCCTATCTATAAAACATAGTGTATAACACTGTTAGGGCTCCTAGGAGCCTATCTATAAAACATAGTGTATAACACTGTTACGGCTCCTAGGAGCCTATCTGTACTATGTAACTGTTATGGGGAGCTGTCACTATTATGGCAGCTATTTTTTGGGTATCTGGTACTGTTTATAGGGACATGCTAGCACCAATTTATGGCACTGTATTAGGTATGGAGACAATATGGCTATTAGAGGTACTTTAACTGTAAAGGAGTCTCTTTCACTTTTTATAGGGCTATTGTGGTTGTTATGGGGTCATTAGGGATACCATGGAAACAGAGTGGTTCTTATGGGGCAATGTATCTACTATGGGGGCACCGTTGCTACTGTGGCTGCTGTAGGAGTGCTGTGGCTGTTATGAAGGCACTGTGGTCACTATGGCAGCACTGTTGTTGTTATGAGGGTAGTGCGGCTACTATTGGGGCAGTGTGGCTACTTTGGGGCACACTATGGCTGTTATGAAAGTAGTGTGGGGCATTGTGGCTGTTACGAGGGCACTAGGCCAGTTATGAGGACTCTGGAAGTTATGAGAGCACTGTGGCTATGTTGGGGACACTGTGGCTGTTGAGGGTGGTGTTACTGGTATTTAGGCAGTGCGATTGTGATATGGACATTTTTCTGTTATTGGGGTATGTAACTAAAATAGGGACACTGTAGTTGTTATGGGGCCGAGTGACTATGATGGGGGCCTTTAGATGTTATTGGGATAGTGTGACTATGATGGGGCACATTGGCTGTCACTATGGAGGCATTACTAAGATATTAGAGGGTGCACCACATGGCTATGCCATGTGCACTACCCGTCACCTCGTAAAACTTGGTAAGTATGGTTCTGGCCAAAATACGGCTAAAGACAACACTAGACCACAGGAACCAATCAGATTCCTCAATAGACAAATAGAAGCTGGGATAGGATTGGCTGTTGTGGGTAACGCCCCCTTATTTCTGCCCCAACTCCTACATAAGAGCTCTCCAGTCTGTGTATGTGAGGAGGGTGCAGGGCAGGCGGCTGCGCTTTGTTTTGTATATGTTACTTATTAGTGCCCGGAGCGAGAGAAACGCCAAGAAATGTTTATTTTCATGATTTCAGTTTAACTAGTTTAGGACACTAAAACAAAACAACTGACCCCGAGAGACCTCAAGATCATGGTGAAATCATCAAAGACGTCACAAGATTAACCTTGTCCGATCTAGAGAGAAAATACAGGATCAGTACAGGATAAGTAATGTAATGTATGTACACAGTGACTGCACCAGCAGAATAGTGAGTGCAGCTCTGGAGTATAATACAGGATGTAACTCAGGATCAGTACAGGATAAGTAATGTAATGTATGTACACAGTGACTGCACCAGCAGAATAGTGAGCGCAGCTCTGGAGTATAATACAGGATGTATAGTACAGGATCAGTACAGGATCAGTACAGGATAAGTAATGTAATGTATGTACACAGTGACTGTACCAGCAGAATAGTGAGCGCAGCTCTGGAGTATAATACAGGATGTAACTCAGGATCAGTACAGGATAAGTAATGTAATGTATGTACACAGTGACTGTACCAGCAGAATAGTGAGTGCAGCTCTGGAGTATAATACAGGATGTAACTCAGGATCAGTACAGGATAAGTAATGTAATGTATGTACACAGTGACTGTACCAGCAGAATAGTGAGCGCAGCTCTGGAGTATAATACAGGATGTAACTCAGGATCAGTACAGGATAAGTAATGTAATGTATGTACACAGTGACTGCACCAGCAGAATAGTGAGCGCAGCTCTGGAGTATAATACAGGATGTAACTCAGGTTCAGTACAGGATAAGTAATGTAATGTATGTACACAGTGACTGCACCAGCAGAATAGTGAGCGCAGCTCTGGAGTATAATACAGGATGTAACTCAGGATCAGTACAGGATAAGTAATGTAATGTATGTACACAGTGACTGTACCAGCAGAATAGTGAGCGCAGCTGTGGAGTATAATACAGGATGTAACTCAGGATCAGTACAGGATAAGTAATGTAATGTATGTACACAGTGACTGTACCAGCAGAATAGTGAGTGCAGCTCTGGAGTATAATACAGGATGTATCTCAGGATCAGTACAGGATAAGTAATGTAATGTATGTACACAGTGACTGCACCAGCAGAATAGTGAGCGCAGCTCTGGAGTATAATACAGGATGTAACTCAGGATCAGTACAGGATAAGTAATGTAATGTATGTACACAGTGACTGCACCAGCAGAATAGTGAGCGCAGCTCTGGAGTATAATACAGGATGTAACTCAGGATCAGTACAGGATAAGTAATGTAATGTATGTACACAGTGACTGTACCAGCAGAATAGTGAGTGCAGCTCTGGAGTATAATACAGGATGTAACTCAGGATCAGTACAGGATAAGTAATGTAATGTATGTACACAGTGACTGTACCAGCAGAATAGTGAGCGCAGCTCTGGAGTATAATACAGGATGTAACTCAGGATCAGTACAGGATAAGTAATGTAATGTATGTACACAGTGACTGCACCAGCAGAATAGTGAGCGCAGCTCTGGAGTATAATACAGGATGTAACTCAGGATCAGTACAGGATAAGTAATGTAATGTATGTACACAGTGACTGTACCAGCAGAATAGTGAGCGCAGCTCTGGAGTATAATACAGGATGTAACTCAGGATCAGTACAGGATAAGTAATTCTGCTCAGAAATGGACATTCCATTAAAATACATTTTTTTTTGTTTTGCAGTTGATTAAAACAGCAGATTTGGATCCCAGCAAGAACTACATTTTGGGTTTCCATCCTCATGGGGTTCTTGTAGCCGGAGCTTTCACAAATTTCTGCACCGAGGCCACTGGCTTTCCTGCGCTGTTCCCAGGAATTTCTCCTTACCTCCTGATGTTACCCCTTTGGTTCCGGGCACCATTTTTCAGGGACTACATTATGAGTGGCGGTATGTACTACATAGAGACTGTAAATATTAATAAATTGTAGACTAATTATCAGGATGATTCATCTGCTGACCCCATGGATTTGGTGATTGTGTTACACAAAGTAGCAAATCAGCAGCTCGGATACATCTCATCTGCAATATTCTTTGGAATATACCATATTTACCAATAAAATACTCTCTAAAAACTCTGATTTCTTGCAGGGTTGATCCCGTCTGACAAGGAGAGTGCTTCCTACTTGCTGAGGCATAATAAAGGTGGAACCGCCCTTGTCATCGCTGTGGGCGGAGCCCCAGAATCCTTGGATGCGCGACCTGGTGCTTTTACCCTATTGCTGAAAAATAGGAAAGGCTTTATTAAACTTGCCATTGAAAATGGGTAATGTCATTTAGAAATTTACATTTTAACTTTCAGAGCTGCGTTCAAAATTCTGCAGCTTAAGGTTGGTTTCACTTCTACGTCAAAGTCTCCAGTGGAGACTCTGTCAGAGTCAGCTGGAAATCGGAGGAGGAAAAAGTCCTGCATGGACACCGGTTGGACCCTATTATAGCCAATGGGGTCCACCGGGCTCCGTGTGTAACTCCTGTTTTAGTGGTCCCCTGATGGACCCAACAATAGAGAGGTGACGCTAGTGTAAACCGAAATCTGTCAGCCTCCCCTCCTTGTTTGGTGCCTGCAGAGAGATTACTCTGGTCAGTTGCACTGGCGGAGGAGTTTTACCAACCCAACCCACACACAAAAAACACCCCCCAATAAAATAAAAAAAAAAAAAAAAAAAAAAAACCCCCCCCCCACCACCACCCTCCCAACTTCAAACAACACCCCCCCAAAAAAAAAAAACCCCCCCTGGAGTATAGTACATGATAAGTAATATATGTACACAGTGACTGCACTAGCAGAATAGTGAGCGCAGCTCTGGAGTATAATACAGGATGTAACTCAGGATCAGTACAGGATAAGTAATGTAATGTATGTACACAGTGACTGCACTAGCAGAATAGTGGGGGGGGGCCCCGGGGGAAAAAAAAAAAAGTAAAACAGAAACAAAACAGGAAAAATTATTTTTATTTTATAAAAAAAGAACCAACACAAAAAAAAGTGAGCGCAGCTCTGGAGTATAATACAGGATGTAACTCAGGATCAGTACAGGATAAGTAATGTAATGTATGTACACAGTGACTGTACCAGCAGAATAGTGAGCGCAGCTCTGGAGTATAATACAGGATGTAACTCAGGATCAGTACAGGATAAGTAATGTAATGTATGTACACAGTGACTGTACCAGCAGAATAGTGAGCGCAGCTCTGGAGTATAATACAGGATGTAACTCAGGATCAGTACAGGATAAGTAATGTAATGTATGTACACAGTGACTGTACCAGCAGAATAGTGAGCGCAGCTCTGGAGTATAATACAGGATGTAACTCAGGATCAGTACAGGATAAGTAATGTAATGTATGTACACAGTGACTGTACCAGCAGAATAGTGAGCGCAGGGGGCCCTCTGGAGTATAATACAGGATGTAACTCAGGATCAGTACAGGATAAGTAATGTAATGTATGTACACAGTGACTGTACCAGCAGAATAGTGAGCGCAGCTCTGGAGTATAATACAGGATGTAACTCAGGATCAGTACAGGATAAGTAATGTAATGTATGTACACAGTGACTGCACCAGCAGAATAGTGAGTGCAGCTCTGGAGTATAATACAGGATGTAACTCAGGATCAGTACAGGATAAGTAATGTAATGTATGTACACAGTGACTGTACCAGCAGAATAGTGAGCGCAGCTCTGGAGTATAATACAGGATGTAACTCAGGATCAGTACAGGATAAGTAATGTAATGTATGTACACAGTGACTGTACCAGCAGAATAGTGAGCGCAGCTCTGGAGTATAATACAGGATGTAACTCAGGATCAGTACAGGATAAGTAATGTAATGTATGTACACAGTGACTGTACCAGCAGAATAGTGAGTGCAGCTCTGGAGTATAATACAGGATGTAACTCAGGATCAGTACAGGATAAGTAATGTAATGTATGTACACAGTGACTGTACCAGCAGAATAGTGAGTGCAGCTCTGGAGTATAATACAGGATGTAACTCAGGATCAGTACAGGATAAGTAATGTAATGTATGTACACAGTGACTGCACCAGCAGAATAGTGAGTGCAGCTCTGGAGTATAATACAGGATGTAACTCAGGATCAGTACAGGATAAGTAATGTAATGTATGTACACAGTGACTGTACCAGCAGAATAGTGAGCGCAGCTCTGGAGTATAATACAGGATGTAACTCAGGATCAGTACAGGATAAGTAATGTAATGTATGTACACAGTGACTGTACCAGCAGAATAGTGAGCGCAGCTCTGGAGTATAATACAGGATGTAACTCAGGATCAGTACAGGATAAGTAATGTAATGTATGTACACAGTGACTGTACCAGCAGAATAGTGAGTGCAGCTCTGGAGTATAATACAGGATGTAACTCAGGATGAATACCAGGCAAAATAAAATCATCTTATGTAAGTAAAACTATCTTTCTCCTTTGCATTATAAAAGATTAGGTAAATAGTTAGGGCCATATCTGTCAACTTGCTGACTGTTTCCATTATCATTCTGCAGAATTGTGAATCCAGCTCTGCAATGTAACTCATATCATTTGAGCAAATCTTTACTCTATCCATTACCTCCACTTTCTCTGTTTAGGGCTTACTTGGTCCCGATTTTTTCATTTGGAGAAAATGAACTCTTCGACCAAGTGGAGAACCCGAAAGGATCAACACTGAGGAAGATCCAGGAGAAGTTGCAAAAACTCATGGGTGTGGCTTTGCCTCTGTTTCATGCCCGGGGGGTCTTTCAGTATAGCTTTGGCCTAATCCCGTATAGAAAGCCGATCAACACCGTGGGTAAGTTTAGGAAGAAGTTTGGTGAGGAACACATCAGGTCCATATCACTATATACAAGAAGATGCTTATGTTATACCAGGTGTACATATATAATTATATACAGGATATACCCAGGTTATACCAGCTATACATATATAATTATATACAGGAGATACCCAGGTTATACCAGCTGTACATATACTGTATAATTATATACAGGAGTTACCCAGGTTATACCAGCATGCTCCATATCACTATATACGAGAAGGTGCTTATGTTATACCAGGTGTACATATATAATTATATACAGGATATACCCAGGTTATACCAGCTATACATATATAATTATATACAGGAGATACCCAGGTTATACCAGCTGTATATATATATAATTATATACAGGAGATACCCAGGTTATACCAGCTGTACATATAGAATTATATACAGGAGGTACCCAGGTTATACCAGCTGTATATATATAATTATATACAGGAGATACCCAGGTTATACCGGCTGTACATATATAATTATATACAGGAGATACCCAGGTTATACCAGCTGTACATATATCACTATATACAGGAGATACCCAGGTTATACCAGCTGTATATATATAATTATATACAGGAGATACCCAGGTTATACCGGCTGTACATATATAATTATATACAGGAGATACCCAGGTTATACCAGCTGTACATATATAATTATATACAGGAGATACCCAGGTTATACCAGCTGTACATATAGAATTATATACAGGAGGTACCCAGGTTATACCGGCTGTACATATATAATTATATACAGGAGATACCCAGGTTATACCAGCTGTACATATATAATTATATACAGGAGATACCCAGGTTATACCAGCTGTATATATATAATTATATACAGGAGATACCCAGGTTATACCAGCTGTACATATAGAATTATATACAGGAGGTACCCAGGTTATACCAGCTGTACATATAGAATTATATACAGGAGATACCCCGGTTATACCAGCTGTACATATAGAATTATATACAGGAGATACCCAGGTTATACCAGCTGTATATATATAATTATATACAGGAGATACCCAGGTTATACCAGCTGTACATATAGAATTATATACAGGAGATACCCAGGTTATACCAGCTGTACATATAGAATTATATACAGGAGATACCCAGGTTATACCTGCATGTCATAGTGTATTAGCAGACTGGCTCTTGTGATCCTTATTTACCTCCTTTCCTCTCTATGGAGATAGTTGAGTGTGAGTGGACATTAGGACAATTATGTGGTACTATTAATACCGCCCTGTGGTCAGACAACCTGTGTAATAGTATCTGATAGGACACCATGTGCAATGATCCGTTTGTTTGTCACATTAGTCCTGGTCACAAGAAGAATTATCCATCTATCCATCTGCTCTGCTGTCATGGACGGGCCCTGCGTCTGCTCAGCTCTGATCCCAGGATTCATTGTATTGTGGAGTCTTCCGCTCATTAACCCCAATATTAGGTCCTGTATCCGCAGTCATGTGACCAGGTCTCCTTCATTATAATGCTCCTCTGCTGGCATATGGGTCGCTCTGTCATCCTTTCTGCCTCATTGGCAGGACACATCACCTCCTGTCCCTGCAACTGCTATATAGAGTCTCAGACATTATCAATTATTCAGATGTTTTCCTAGAGTTCAGCACAATTACATTGTAACACCTCCGAAATACCACATGTACCCCCTCACTGCCAGGACTATATACAGAAGGCAATAGAAGCACCTACTCTATATATACTCATATATCTACAGCTGGTATAACATAAGCACCTTCTCGTATATAGTGATATGGAGCATGCTGGTATAACCTGGGTTTCTCCTGTATATAATTATACAGTATATGTACAGCTGGTATAACCTGAGCATCTCCTGTATATAATTCTATATGTACAGCTGGTATAACCTGGGTATCTCCTGTATATAATTCTATATGTACAGCTGGTATAACATAAGCATCTTCTTGTATATAGTGATATGGACCATGCTGGTATAACCTGGGTATCTCCTGTATATAATTCTATATGTACAGCTGGTATAACCTGGGTATCTCCTGTATATAATTCTATATGTACAGCTGGTATAACCTGGGTATCTCCTGTATATAATTATACAGTATATGTACAGCTGGTATAACCTGGGTATCTCCTGTATATAATTCTATATGTACACCTGGTATAACATAAGCATCTTCTTGTATATAGTGATATGGACCATGCTGGTATAACCTGGGTATCTCCTGTATATAATTATATATGTACAGCTGGTATAACCTGGGTATCTCCTGTATATAATTATATATATACAGCTGGTATAACCTGGGTATCTCCTGTATATAATTATATATGTACATCTGGTATAACCTGGGTATCTCCTGTATATAATTATATATGTAAAGCTGGTATAAGTTATACATCTTCTTGTATATAGTGATATGGACCATTCTGGTATAACCTGGGTATCTCCTGTATATAATTATATATGTACAGCTGGTATAAGTTATACATCTTCTTGTATATAGTGATATGGACCATGCTGGTATAACCCGGGTATCTCCTGTATATAATTATATATGTACAGCTGGTATAACCTGGGTATCTCCTGTATATAATTCTATATGTACAGCTGGTATAACATAAGCATCTTCTTGTATATAGTGATATGGACCATGCTGGTATAACCTGGGTATCTCCTGTATATAATTCTATTTGTACAGCTGGTATAACCTGGGTATCTCCTGTATATAATTCTATATGTACACCTGGTATAACATAAGCATCTTCTTGTATATAGTGATATGGACCATGCTGGTATAACCTGGGTATCTCCTGTATATAATTATATATGTACAGCTGGTATAACCTGGGTATCTCCTGTATATAATTATATATATACAGCTGGTATAACCTGGGTATCTCCTGTATATAATTATATATGTACATCTGGTATAACCTGGGTATCTCCTGTATATAATTATATATGTAAAGCTGGTATAAGTTATACATCTTCTTGTATATAGTGATATGGACCATTCTGGTATAACCTGGGTATCTCCTGTATATAATTATATATGTACAGCTGGTATAAGTTATACATCTTCTTGTATATAGTGATATGGACCATGCTGGTATAACCCGGGTATCTCCTGTATATAATTATATATGTACAGCTGGAATAACCTAGGTATCTCCTGTATATAATTATATATGTACAGCTGGTATAACCTGGGTATATCCTGTATATAATTATATAAGTACAGCTGGTATAAATTATACATCTTCTTGTATATAGTGATATGGACCATACTGGTATAACCTGGGTATCTCCTGTATATAATTCTATATGTACAGCTGGTATAACCTGGGTTTCTCCTGTATATAATTATACAGTATATGTACAGCTGGTATAACCTGGGTATCTCCTGTATATAATTCTATATGTACAGCTGGTATAACCTGGGTATCTCCTGTATATAATTCTATATGTACAGATGGTATAACATAAGCATCTTCTTGTATATAGTGATATGGACCATGCTGGTATAACCTGGGTATCTCCTGTATATAATTCTATATGTACAGCTGGTATAACCTGGGTATCTCCTGTATATAATTCTATATGTACAGCTGGTATAACCTGGGTATCTCCTGTATATAATTATACAGTATATGTACAGCTGGTATAACCTGGGTATCTCCTGTATATAATTCTATATGTACACCTGGTATAACATAAGCATCTTCTTGTATATAGTGATATGGACCATGCTGGTATAACCTGGGTATCTCCTGTATATAATTATATATGTACAGCTGGTATAACCTGGGTATCTCCTGTATATAATTATATATATACAGCTGGTATAACCTGGGTATCTCCTGTATATAATTATATATGTACAGCTGGTATAACATAAGCATCTTCTTGTATATAGTGATATGGACCATGCTGGTATAACCTGGGTATCTCCTGTATATAATTCTATATGTACAGCTGGTATAACCTGGGTATCTCCTGTATATAATTCTATATGTACAGCTGGTATAACCTGGGTATCTCCTGTATATAATTATACAGTATATGTACAGCTGGTATAACCTGGGTATCTCCTGTATATAATTCTATATGTACACCTGGTATAACATAAGCATCTTCTTGTATATAGTGATATGGACCATGCTGGTATAACCTGGGTATCTCCTGTATATAATTATATATGTACAGCTGGTATAACCTGGGTATCTCCTGTATATAATTATATATATACAGCTGGTATAACCTGGGTATCTCCTGTATATAATTATATATGTACATCTGGTATAACCTGGGTATCTCCTGTATATAATTATATATGTAAAGCTGGTATAAGTTATACATCTTCTTGTATATAGTGATATGGACCATTCTGGTATAACCTGGGTATCTCCTGTATATAATTATATATGTACAGCTGGTATAAGTTATACATCTTCTTGTATATAGTGATATGGACCATGCTGGTATAACCCGGGTATCTCCTGTATATAATTATATATGTACAGCTGGTATAACCTGGGTATCTCCTGTATATAATTCTATATGTACAGCTGGTATAACATAAGCATCTTCTTGTATATAGTGATATGGACCATGCTGGTATAACCTGGGTATCTCCTGTATATAATTCTATTTGTACAGCTGGTATAACCTGGGTATCTCCTGTATATAATTCTATATGTACACCTGGTATAACATAAGCATCTTCTTGTATATAGTGATATGGACCATGCTGGTATAACCTGGGTATCTCCTGTATATAATTATATATGTACAGCTGGTATAACCTGGGTATCTCCTGTATATAATTATATCTATACAGCTGGTATAACCTGGGTATCTCCTGTATATAATTATATATGTACATCTGGTATAACCTGGGTATCTCCTGTATATAATTATATATGTAAAGCTGGTATAAGTTATACATCTTCTTGTATATAGTGATATGGACCATTCTGGTATAACCTGGGTATCTCCTGTATATAATTATATATGTACAGCTGGTATAAGTTATACATCTTCTTGTATATAGTGATATGGACCATGCTGGTATAACCCGGGTATCTCCTGTATATAATTATATATGTACAGCTGGAATAACCTAGGTATCTCCTGTATATAATTATATATGTACAGCTGGTATAACCTGGGTATATCCTGTATATAATTATATAAGTACAGCTGGTATAAATTATACATCTTCTTGTATATAGTGATATGGACCATACTGGTATAACCTGGGTATCTCCTGTATATAATTCTATATGTACAGCTGGTATAACCTGGGTTTCTCCTGTATATAATTATACAGTATATGTACAGCTGGTATAACCTGGGTATCTCCTGTATATAATTCTATATGTACAGCTGGTATAACCTGGGTATCTCCTGTATATAATTCTATATGTACAGATGGTATAACATAAGCATCTTCTTGTATATAGTGATATGGACCATGCTGGTATAACCTGGGTATCTCCTGTATATAATTCTATATGTACAGCTGGTATAACCTGGGTATCTCCTGTATATAATTCTATATGTACAGCTGGTATAACCTGGGTATCTCCTGTATATAATTATACAGTATATGTACAGCTGGTATAACCTGGGTATCTCCTGTATATAATTCTATATGTACACCTGGTATAACATAAGCATCTTCTTGTATATAGTGATATGGACCATGCTGGTATAACCTGGGTATCTCCTGTATATAATTATATATGTACAGCTGGTATAACCTGGGTATCTCCTGTATATAATTATATATATACAGCTGGTATAACCTGGGTATCTCCTGTATATAATTATATATGTACATCTGGTATAACCTTGGTATCTCCTGTATATAATTATATATGTAAAGCTGGTATAAGTTATACATCTTCTTGTATATAGTGATATGGACCATTCTGGTATAACCTGGGTATCTCCTGTATATAATTATATATGTACAGCTGGTATAAGTTATACATCTTCTTGTATATAGTGATATGGACCATGCTGGTATAACCCGGGTATCTCCTGTATATAATTATATATGTACAGCTGGTATAACCTGGGTATCTCCTGTATATAATTCTATATGTACAGCTGGTATAACATAAGCATCTTCTTGTATATAGTGATATGGACCATGCTGGTATAACCTGGGTATCTCCTGTATATAATTCTATATGTACAGCTGGTATAACCTGGGTATCTCCTGTATATAATTCTATATGTACAGCTGGTATAACCTGGGTATCTCCTGTATATAATTATACAGTATATGTACAGCTGGTATAACCTGGGTATCTCCTGTATATAATTCTATATGTACACCTGGTATAACATAAGCATCTTCTTGTATATAGTGATATGGACCATGCTGGTATAACCTGGGTATCTCCTGTATATAATTATATATGTACAGCTGGTATAACCTGGGTATCTCCTGTATATAATTATATATATACAGCTGGTATAACCTGGGTATCTCCTGTATATAATTATATATGTACATCTGGTATAACCTGGGTATCTCCTGTATATAATTATATATGTAAAGCTGGTATAAGTTATACATCTTCTTGTATATAGTGATATGGACCATTCTGGTATAACCTGGGTATCTCCTGTATATAATTATATATGTACAGCTGGTATAAGTTATACATCTTCTTGTATATAGTGATATGGACCATGCTGGTATAACCCGGGTATCTCCTGTATATAATTATATATGTACAGCTGGAATAACCTAGGTATCTCCTGTATATAATTATATATGTACAGCTGGTATAACCTGGGTATATCCTGTATATAATTATATAAGTACAGCTGGTATAAATTATACATCTTCTTGTATATAGTGATATGGACCATACTGGTATAACCTGGGTATCTCATGTATATAATTATATATGTACAGCTGACATAACCTGGGTATCTCCTGTATATAATTATATATGTACAGCTGGTATAACCTGGGTATCTCCTGTATATAATTATACAGTATATGTACAGCTGGTATAAGTTATACATCTTCTTGTATATAGTAATATGGACCATGCTGGTATAACTTGGGTATCTCCTGTATATAATTATATATGTACAGCTGGTATAAGTTATACATCTCGTATATAGTGATATGGACCATGTTGGTATAACCTGGGTATCTCCTGTATATAATTATATATGTACAGCTGGTATAACCTGGGTATCTCCTGTATATAATTATATATGTACAGCTGGTATAAGTTATACATCTTCTTGTATATAGTAATATGGACCATGCTGATATAACCTGGGTATCTCCTGTATATAATTATATATGTACAGCTGGTATAACCTGGGTATCTCATGTATATAATTATATATGTACAGCCGGTATAACCTGGGTATCTCATGTATATAATTATATATATACAGCTGGTATAACCTGGATATCTCCTGTATATAATTATATATGTACAGCTGGTATAACCTGGGTATCTCCTGTATATAATTATATATGTACAGCTGGTATAACCTGGGTATCTCCTGTATATAATTATATATGTATAGCTGGTATAACCTGGGTATCTCCTGTATATAATTATATATATACAGCTGGTATAACCTGGGTATCTCCTGTATATAATTATATATGTACAGCTGGTATAACCTGGGTATCTCCTGTATATAATTATATATGTACAGCCGGTATAACCTGGGTATCTCCTGTATATAATTATATATGTACAGCTGGTATAACCTGGGTATATCCTGTATATAATTATATATGTACAGCTGGTATAACCTGGGTATCTCCTGTATATAATTATATATGTACAGCTGGTATAACCTGGATATCTCCTGTATATAATTATATATGTACAGCTGGTATAACCTGGGTATCTCCTGTATATAATTATATATGTACAGCTGGTATAACCTGGGCATCCCCTGTATATAATTATATATGTACAGCTGGTATAAGTTATACATCTTCCAGTTTACATAATAGAAATCTTGCTTTGGTTTTGCAGTCGGTAAGCCAATCCCAGTGACAGAAAATCCGAACCCATCAAGTGAAGAGGTTGACCGCGTGCACAAGCTCTACATGGAGAAACTCTCAGAACTCTTCGAGGAACACAAGACCCAATACAACATCCCGGCTGACAGACACCTGTCCTTCATATAGTCTGAGGCTCTCTGTGGACATTGCGATTCCTGCGGATTCCTTGAAGACACCCATTCATGTAATTCTAATCAGTGCAGTAATGATGACATCATAGGAACATCCGCTAATTAACTCTCAATTATCCAAACGTTAAGAAAAAAATTCTACAATTTTTTAGAAAAATTCTGAATATTTATGAATGTTTCTTCTTTAGATTGCTTTTTTACTAAATAAAAAATTTTTAAGTAATTTTTTAGTTCATTTTTTTGGTATATAACAACTTTTTCAATATAATCTTGCTATTTTATTTTATATCTATTAGTAAAGGGGCGCTGTTGTCCACCAGTGCTATAGAATTTAACGTGGACGAGAAGCAAAAAATTTTGGGTTTGGGAAATTTTTGGAGAGGTAAAAACAATAAAAATAAAAAACATTTATACTCACCTTTATTCATCTCTTTAGGTCCTCCTTGTGGTTTTCTTCGCTCTCCTGGTGACGTCATGCACTCAGGCTCACCACCGAGGGCTGTGATTGGGCCACAGCAGGGAAATGGGCACACCAAGTATCATGATGTCACCAGGAGAGCACCAAGGAGGAGTCCCAAAAGGGTGAGGGGAGGTGAGTCTGAATGTTTTTTAATTTTTTATACCACCCCTGGGCCTCAACCTATTATACTCTCGGGGTATGAAGAGACCCCAGAGTATAATAATGTCACTTCCAGTTCTTTCCGAACTTATTTGCCTCAAAACAAAACTCGTGAGCATTCGCTACATAAATACTGCGAGGCTCGTCCATCACTAATACCAACTGTCCCTAGTTTCCAGCAACAGACCCCATGTTTCTTTTTTACATTTTCCATATTGCTTTCTATATTTTAAAAAAGTACCATATCCTGCAATTTTTAGTCTGGCCACTAAGCCTAATAATAGATTGGCACTTGCCAATTATGGAGGTGTTTTCTTTGCTGCAATCACCTCATTTACATTACAGTCATCATTACAATAGAAAATAACACCTCTATAGATAACACCACTGACCCATCCTTACATCACTACTGACAATAGATGATGTCACAACTTATCTCCTCCCCTTCCCTACACAGATCATGTCTAAAAAACTCTCCCATAGATCTCAATGATTTGACTCTAGACCAGGGGTAGGCAAGCTTTTTTGTTCGGCGTGCCGATTTTAATTAAGAAATCAAAGATGAAGTACTCGGAGTGCCGGTCAATAATTGTAAGTCTGACGACCCCTAAACTAAAGTCATATACCACAAACCATAACACAGAAGTGCTGCCACCAGATGCTTTAGGACACATGCGGTTACTGCTATTAGAAGCAATGAAAGTCCATGTGCAGCCCCCAACTAGTGGTAAATGTGTCCAGGAGCCCCGTATGGCGGCATCATTATGGTGAATACACACTATGTATCTGGATGCAGATATAGTCTTAGGCCACTGGAACTTTTACTTCAATGTAAAACTGTGTTCACATGGTGCATTTTTGCACACAAAAAAATGCCTGTGTTTTATCTTCAAAAACACATCCTTAATGCAGAAAACACACCGTTATACAGAATAATGTCCCATAGAGGCCTCTGCACAAGGTATTATATCCCATAACAGCCTCTGCACACGGTATTATGTCACATAGCGGCCCCTGCACACCGTATTATGTCATATGGCGGCCCCAGCACACGGTATTAGGTCCCATAGTGGCCCCAGCACACCGTATTATGTCACATAGCGGTCCCTGCACACGGTATTAGGTCCCATAGCGGTCCCTGCACCCGGTATTAGGTCCCATAGCGGTCCCTGCACACGGTATTAGGTCCCATAGCGGTCCCTGCACACGGTATTAGGTCCCATAGTGGTCCCTGCACATGGTATTAGGTCCCATAGCGGTCCCTGCACACGGTATTAGGTCCCATAGCGGTCCCCGCACACGGTATTATGTCCTATAGCGGTCCCTGCACACGGTATATGTCCCATAGCGGTCCCTGCACACGGTATTAGGTCCCATAGCGGTCTCTGCACCCAGTATTAGGTCCCGTAGTGGTCCCTGCACATGGTATTAGGTCCCATAGCGGTCCCTGCACACGGTATTAGGTCCCATAGCGGCCCCTGCACATGGTATTAGGTCCCATAGCGGTCCCTGCACACGGTATTATGTTCCATAGCGGTCCCTGCACATGGTATTAGGTCCCATAGCGGTCCCTGCACACGGTATTAGGTCCCATAGCGGTCCCTGCACACGGTATATGTCCCATAGTGGTCCCTGCACATGGTATTAGGTCCCATAGCGGTCCCTGCACACGGTATTAGGTCCCATAGCAGTCCCTGCACACGGTATTAGGTCCCATAGCGGTCCCTGCACACGGTATTAGGTCCCATAGCGGTCCCTGCACACGGTATTAGGTCCCATAGCGGTCTCTGCACACGGTATTAGGTCCCATAGCGGTCCCTGCACACGGTATTAGGTCCCATAGCGGCCCCTGCATATGGTATTAGGTCCCATAGCGGCCCCTGCACACGGTATTATGTTCCATAGCGGCCCCTGCATATGGTATTAGGTCCCATAGCGGCCCCTGCACACGGTATTATGTTCCATAGCGGCCCCTGCATATGGTATTAGGTCCCATAGCGGCCCCTGCACACGGTATTATGTCCTATAGCGGCCCCTGCACACGGTATTAGGTCCCATAGCGGCCCCAGCACACGGTATTAGGTCCCATAGCGGCCCCTGCACACGGTATTATGTCCTATAGCGGCCCCTGCACACGGTATTAGGTCCCTGCACATGGTATTAGGTCCCATAGCGGTCCCTGCACATGGTATTAGGTCCCATAGCGGTCCCTGCACACGGTATTAGGTCCCATAGCGGCCCCAGCACACGGTATTAGGTCCCATAGCGGCCCCAGCACACGGTATTAGGTCCCATAGCGGCCCCTGCACACGGTATTAGGTCCCATAGCGGCCCCAGCACACGGTATTAGGTCCCATAGCGGCCCCAGCACACGGTATTAGGTCCCATAGCGGCCCCAGCACACGGTATTAGGTCCCATAGCGGTCCCTGCACACGGTATTAGGTCCCATAGCGGCCCCTGCACACGGTATTAGGTCCCATAGCGGCCCCAGCACACGGTATTAGGTCCCATAGCGGTCCCTGCACACGGTATTAGGTCCCATAGCGGCCCCTGCACACGGTATTATGTTCCATAGCTCTCTTCAGACCCCCGAGTATAATAAATCCAAGAGAGGTGACAAACATAAAAAAACAATGCTACTCACCTTTTTCCACGCTCCGCAGCCGCTCTGTTCTCTTCGGCGCTTCTGCCTGACGTCAGCGACCGCTGATTGGGTCTCTGGGTTCACGTCGCGTCATTATGCGTAATGATGTCAGACACAGACGTGACCTCTGAGGCCCTGTCAGCTGTCAGAAGCGCCTGCAGATTGCGCAGCCGCCGCGTAGTGCAGGTAGCAAAGTGAGTATCATTGCTTTTTATGTTTCATCACTTCTCCTAAGTCTCCGCTTATTATACTCGGAGGTCTGAAGAGACCCCACAGTATAATAATAGCAGTTTCGTTTCGGCCGTGTTTGGTCCGATTGAAGCTGCTGAGTGAGGACTCCGCCGCCGTGCCAGGGAAATAAGCCTCGCGTGCCACTCTTGGCACACGTGTCGGGGGTTGCCAACCCCTGCTCTAGACTATTGTTGTCTATGACCATGACCGTGCTGTAAAGTAGATCACTAAATGCTGTTACTAGAGCAGAGGAGAAGCTCAGGCAAGATGGCCGCCCCTATAATCATGGACAGAAAATAGAATAAAAAAGAATCAGAAAATAAAAACAGATTAGAAAAAAAATATTAGATAAAGTAATAAGTAAAGTAAATAAATAAAGTAATAAATAAAAAAAATTGTGACACCTTCCCTTTAAGTGCCCCTATTTTACCAATTGCGGGTACTGAGCACCAATAACGTGAATAGGACTGAGCTGCAATACCACATACTACCAGTGTGGCACTGTTTCAGGAAGAAGGCATCACTCCATCGGTACAATCAAAATAATACCAAATTTATACAATTTTTGTCTTGTTTTAATATCTTTATAAAAATCCAAAACTTTGAAAAATGCAAAAAATTATTTTAGTCGCCATATCTTGACCCCCGGAGCTTTTTGGTTTTCCGTGTACGGAGTTGCGGACGTACCATATTGGGGAATGTCCAACATTTAGATCACTTTTTAGTTAATTTTTTGGAGGAGGCAAAATGGCGATGTGGTTATTTTTATGGGATAAATATTTTTGTATTTTTATGGTTCTGGCATTTTTTTTGATTGCTTATTTTTGATATCGGGATAAGGAGGGGTGATTCAGATTTTTTTTTTAAATTTTTTTATTTTAGAAAATATTTACATTTTTTTTTTTTTTTTTTTGTGAATTTTTAGCCCCCACAGGGGGTTGCGCTGCAGTCTATGGGAGAATCGCTGTATTGAGGGTGGCCCAGGAGACCAGGAGCCCGACAGGTGCGGGAGCATTCTGCCCCGTCCGGGAGATTTGGTCACCTCTTGTTCTGGCAGACTTGGCAAGAATAGTGCCCCTTAGTGCCCCCATAGTAGAAAGTCAATGCTCTACTAATACCCCTACAAAATTTCCCCCAGGGCATAATGCCTCCTTACTGCCCCCAAAAATTATAATTCGCCCTCAGAGCCACCCCACAGACAGTCTAATGATGTCCTCAATGACCCCACAAACAGTATACTGTAATGCCCCCTTAGTGCCCTGACACACAGTATAATGACCCTCTCAGTTCCCCTACACACAGTATTATGGCCCCCTTATTGCTCCCATAAACTGTATAATGACCACCTCAGTGCTCTCACAAACCGTTCTCAGTGTCCTTCACACAGTATTATGGTTCCCTCATTGCACCCACAAACCATATAATGGCACCCTTTGTACTCCCAAAAATTGTATAATGGCGATCTCAGTGCTCCCACACACAGTATTAAGGACCCTTTATTCCTCGCACAAACTTTATAATGGACCACACAGTGCCCTCACACACAGTATAATGACCCTCTTAGTGCCACTGCACACAGTATTATGGCCCTATTATTGCTTTCACAAGCTATATAATGACCCCCTCAGTGCTCCCACAAACTGTTCTCAGTGCCCCTCCCCCACACAATATTATGGCCCCCTTATTGCACCCACAAGCCATATCATGGTCCCCTCAGTGCCCTCACACATAGTATAATAGACCCCTCAGAGCCCACACACACACACAGTATTATGGCCCACTTATTGCTCCCACAAACCATATAATGGCCGCCTCAGTGCCCCCACACAGTATAATAGCACTCTCAGTGCTCTCACACACATTATTATGGCTCCCTTATTGCTACTTTAAACCATATCATGGCCCCCTCAGTGCCCTCACGCATAGCATAATGGCCCCCTCAGTGTTCCCACGCACAGTATTACAGCCTTTATTGCTCCTACAAACCATATCATGGCCCCCTCAGTGCCCTCATGCATAGTATAATGGACCCCTCAGTGCCCTCACGCATAGTATAATGGACCCCTCAGTGACCTCACGCATAGTATAATGGCCCCCTCAGAGCTCCCACGCACAGTATTACGGCCTCCTTATTGCTCCTACAAACCATATCATGGCCCCCTCAGTGACTCCGTACAGTATAATGCTCCAATGTTCTTCTCAGCCGCGGCACTTAGGCCCGGGACTGCAGGACATAGCTCCTTAGGGTAAGCGTATCACAGAATGAGAACTACGGGTCCAGACATGGAATTTTTAAATTAGTCCAGCCCAGGAGCAAAGTAACCCCGCCCAAAATGAACAAAACTCCGCCCACTACACTGAGTGAGAATCGGAGATTATATTCTCCAACCTGCTGTGCACTATGAGGTCAGGTAAACAATGGTGACCCCAGCCGTGGATGAACCAAGATAAGATTCACATTTCACAGCAAGTTCTTCTGTCACAAAGGTGTCCATTATACACAAGACTGAAACAGGATGTTCCGGAAATTAGAAGATAAATAACATGTCATAAATTATATTGTTATAATGGTTATATAGAGCTGTAATATAAAGTATAGTCAATGTATAGAAACCCCTCATGTGGGATAGAGAGTCAGTACATGGCCAGTACACTCAGTGTAAAGTAATATCCAGATAGATAGATATGAGATAGATAGATAGATAGATAGATAGATAGATAGATAGATAGATAGGAGATAGATAGATATGAGATAGATAGATATGAGATAGATAGATAGATAGATAGATAGATAGATAGATAGATATGGGATAGATAGATAGATAGATAGATAGATAGATAGATAGATATGGGATAGATAGATAGATAGATAGATAGATATGAGATAGATAGATAGATATGAGATAGATAGATAGATAGATAGATAGATAGATAGATAGATATGAGATAGATAGATAGATAGATATGAGATAGATAGATAGATAGATATGAGATAGATAGATAGATAGATAGATAGATATGAGATAGATAGATAGATATGAGATAGATAGATAGATAGATATGAGATAGATAGATATGAGATAGATAGATAGACATGAGATAGATAGATATGAGATAGATAGATAGATTTGAGATAGATAGATATGAGATAGATAGATATGAGATAGATAGATAGATGGATAGATAGATATGAGATAGATAGATAGATAGATAGATATGGGATAGATAGATAGATAGATATGAGATAGATAGATATGAGATAGATAGATAGATATGAGATAGATAGATAGATAGATATGAGATAGATAGATAGATAGATAGATAGATAGATAGATAGATAGATAGATGTATTACTCTCAGCTAGGCAGAGTACATCCCTTTGACAGCCCCCTGTTACAGTGACATGAGGTTAAGCTTCCACTTAGCAGAAGATCATCCTGTGACTCGCTGAAGTCCTTTCCACAGTGAGATTCATTTGGAATGCCGTAGTATATGAGCAAAATATAGCAGTAGTAATTGGGCATTGTATGACGGTATTACACTAAGTTTACACTAATGTTGACTCTCTGTTGATCTGGTCCGTCGGATGGACAGGCAGATCACTAAAATAGCGGTTACATACGGAGCCAAACAGACCCCACTGACTATAATGGGGTCCATCAGGTGTCCATTGTTTTAAACTGAAAGTGGCAAACAAAAAAACCCGTACATGCAGGATTTATTATCCACCAAATTCAGGTGGACACTGTGAAATAAATGTGAACATAGCCTTATTTGTTCTTTTTTATGACAGTGTTATTTCGCTGTGATATGACACTATAATTTTGCCATGTTGTAAAAATATTATTTGGGTATGATATGACAGTATTATTTAAGCAATGTAGGGCAGTATTATTTAACCATTTTATGATATATTATATCTTGCACGGTGTGTGGCGGTCTTGATGGTATTATTTGACTGACTTGGACATGGTATGCTAGTACTGTTTAGCATAGATCCGCACGGTATGGCGGTATTTGTTAAATACCATATACAGTAGTATACTTTGACCAATATGTAATGTTATGACCCAGCCTTGGCAATATTATTGGAGCATTATATTGTGTTGTAATGAACTCCATATTATTTGGGCACTTGTATTACAGGTTACTGTACGGGGATATCACTGACATACGGTATTATTGGGGTATAACATGATATGGCGGTGTTGTTTTGCACTGTATTTGGTTGTTTGCTACTTTATGTATTATATTTTTGCACACATTTGACCCTGCAGTACAGGGTGTGATATTATGCACATCATTCATCATTATATACAGATATGATAAGATACAGGCGGTATATTGCAGCAGTAAGCACGCCGCATATGTAAACACTTCCGACCTTTGTATTGTGGATCAGGAGGTCAGCGCAGAAATACAGGAGGTTTATTACTGTTTAGTCAAGGATTAGTATAGTTTTGGTGCTCAGCACCGATTACAGTATGGTGTATATGGAACTGATTTAAAGGGCATGTTCACACTTGCAGGAAAACTTGTCCAAACCAATTTGTTTAGAGCCATAATCATAACAATAATATTATTAATGGGGGCAGCCGGCCTAGATTCAGCTCCAGATGGTATGAATTAATTTAACCATAGATTTCCCTTGTTGTTATAGGTTCTCTTCACTGTGAGGGTCTTAAAGTAAAGAGCTCCCTCTAGTGGCGGCTGCAGGTAGACAGAATCCTATCATGCAGATCTGAAGAGAAGCGGAGAATGAGAGCTTTTTCTTCCATTGTTGACTTCGCACTGGGTGGATGTGCTAAACCGCTGATAATCTATGAAAGTCCAGAGTAGACATGGATAGGTGAGGGTAATGTGGCAGGTTTGGGGTGATGATAATCACAGTCATAGATGTGGCAGAGCAGACGTAGCAAAAAATGATGTAGCAGAGCTGGAGCCAAAGCTGGTATAGTAGTGCTGGATCAAGGTTTATGTGGCAGAGCTGAAGCTAAGCATAGTGTAACAGAACTGGAGCCAAGTTTGGTGTAGCAGAGTTGGAGCCAAGGCTAGTGTACCAGAGCTGGAGTGAAGGCTAGTGTAAGACATCTGGAGCCAAGGCTGGTGTAGCAGAGCTGAAGCCAGTTGTGTAGCAGAGTGCTGTCCTGCTATCAGAGCTGGGATATATATATCCTGCAGGTGATGTCTTTAGGGACTATCAGGTTGAGGAGTGTTGTGTGAGCTGGAGAGCAGGCTGAAGGAGGGAAGCGACACGTAATAGACATATT
This sequence comes from Leptodactylus fallax, assembly GCA_947044405.1. NCBI lineage: Eukaryota > Metazoa > Chordata > Amphibia > Anura > Leptodactylidae > Leptodactylus > Leptodactylus fallax. Next base: position 347,332 of record CAMRHE010000852.1, on the reverse strand, counting down.
CTGTATGGTGCAGCTTCTCTGGGCCCCTGGATGCTCTGGGCCCTTAGGACAAGTGCTATTACTTGACTGGTCAGTCCTCCATTATTATCCCACTATTTCCTAGAGATATTACACCAGTCGCGGTATGTGACTATAGTAGATCCTGGAGGTACAGCAATATTTGGGTTTGTCAAAGACCTTCTCTCTCTAATGACCAAAGAAAAAAAAAATCAGCCCCTGTGTATCCGTTGCCAACTTGGCCTCACATCCATTTTCCCCAAATAACCAGATTTGCTTCTCTGGGATCAGTCATCGTTATATTTACAATGCAAAAATAGCCGCATATGAGAAAGATAGATAGATAGATAGATAGATAGATAGATAGGAGATAGATATGAGATAGATAGATAGATGGATAGGAGATAGATACAGTGCCTTGCTAAAGTATTTGGCCCCCTTGAACTTTTCAACCTTTTGCCACATTTCAGGCTTCAAACATAAAGATATAACATTTTAATTTTTTGGTGAAGAATCAACAACAAGTGGGACACAATTGTGAAGTGGAACGAAATTTCTTGGATATTTTAAACTTTTGTAAAAAAATAAAAAACTGAAAAGTGGGGCGTGCAATATTATTCGGCCCCTTTACTTTCAGTGCAGCAAACTCACTCCAGAAGTTCAGTGAGGATCTCTGAATGATCCAATGTTGTCCTAAATGACTGATGATGATAAATATAATCCACCTGTGTGTAATCAAGTCTCCGTATAAATGCACCTGCTCTGTGATAGTCTCAGGGTTCTGTTTAAAGCGCAGAGAGCATCATGAAGACCAAGGAACACACCAGGCAGGTCCGTGATACTGTTGTGGAGAAGTTTAAAGCCGGATTTGGATACAAAAAGATTTCCCAAACTTTAAACATCCCAAGGAGCACTGTGCAAGCGATCATATTGAAATGGAAGGAGTATCAGACCACTGCAAATCTACCAAGACCCGGCCGTCCCTCTAAACTTTCATCTCAAACAAGGAGAAGACTGATCAGAGATGCAGCCAAGAGGCCCATGATCACTCTGGATGAACTGCAGAGATCCACAGCTGAGGTGGGAGAGTCTGTCCATAGGACAACAATCAGTCGTACACTGTACAAACTTGGCCTTTATGGAAGAATGGCAAGAAGAAAGCCATTTCTCAAAGATATCCATAAAAAGTCTCGTTTAAAGTTTGCCACAAGCCACCTGGGAGACACCAAACATGTGGAAGAAGGTGCTCTGGTCAGATGAAACCAAAATCCAACTTTTTGGCCACAATGCAAAACGATATGTTTGGTGTAAAAGCAACACCGCTCATCCCCCTGAACACACCATCCCCACTGTCACACATGGTGGTGGCAGCATCATGGTTTGGGCCTGCTTTTCTTCAGCAGGGACAGGGAAGATGGTTAAAATTGATGGGAAGATGGATGGAGCCAAATACAGGACCATTCTGGAAGAAAACCTGTTGGAGTCTGCAAAAGACCTGAGACTGGGACGGAGATTTATCTTCCAACAAGACAATGATCCCAAACATAAAGCAAAATCTACAATGGAATGGTTCACAAATAAACGTATCCAGGTGTTAGAATGGCCAAGTCAAAGTCCAGACCTGAATCCAATCGAGAATCTGTGGAAAGAGCTGAAAACTGCTGTTCACAAACGCTCTCCATCCAACCTCACTGAGCTCCAGCTGTTTTCCAAGGAAGAATGGGCAAGAAACTGATAGAGACAACCCCAAGCGACTTGTAGCTGTAATCGCAGCAAAAGGTGGTGCTACAAAGTATTAACTTAAGGGGGTTGAATAATTTGGCACGCCCCACTTTTCAGTTTTTTATTTTTTACAAAAGTTTAAAATATCCAATACATTTCGTTCCACTTCACGATTGTGTCCCACTTGTTGTTGATTCTTCACCAAAAAATAAAAATTTTATATCTTTATGTTTGAAGCCTGAAATGTGGCAAAAGGTTGAAAAGTTCAAGGGGGCTGAATACTTTCGCAAGGCACTGTATGCAGGACCGCGGGACAGCTGTGTGAAATCGGGACTGTCCCACCAGATGCGGGATGGTTGGGAGCTATGTTAATATTAAAACTAATAGGAACATTCCCACTTACCATAAAGCAAGGATCATAGATCAGCTGCTTAAAACACATGCTATGGCGATCCTAGCATTCAAAAAGTACTATTGCGCAAGTCCGGAAAGGAAAATACATAAAAGGAACTAAGCACAACAAAAGCGCATGTCCGCGCATGCGCATTAGTGTTTAAATGATATGCAAACATAATTAGTACTGGCAAATGGCAGAAAACAAGCACAAAACCAATTAGAAGCCACACATGAAAGGCAGACAACATCAACAAACATTATACAAGTCTGCTCAGTGGCTTAAAGTAAACAAATGGAAATGAGACCTCATTAATAAGTGCTATGAGAGTCTGTAGAGTGGCAGAAAGTCATCAGACCGCATTGATAAGCGCTGTATAGGTCTACTAAATGGCATGAGACATAAAATGCCACAGCAGTTCTGGCATATTATATCAATATGTGCAACAATATATATAATAATAGTAGTAAATAAGTAAAATAATAGTAAATAAATATAATTAAAAAATACTCCATCATTAAAGGCAGAGTAGGAGACCCAATCACCTCGTGGTCAGAACTCCCACTCTTTTTTTTTTTTTTTTTAGGTAGATAGATATGAGATAGATAGATAGACAGACAGATAGATAGATAGATAGATAGATAGATAGATATTAGATAGATAGATAGATAGATATGGGATAGATAGATAGATAGATAGATAGATAGATAGATAGTGGAGATAGATAGATAGATAGATAGATAGATATGAGATAGATAGACAGACAGACAGACAGATAGATAGATAGATAGATATGAGATAGATAGACAGATAGATAGATAGATAGATAGATATGAGATAGATAGATAGATAGATAGATATGAGATAGATAGACAGACAGACAGATAGATAGATAGATAGATATTAGATAGATAGATATATATGAGACAGACAGATAGATAGATAGATAGATAGATAGATATGAGATAGATAGACAGATAGATAGATAGATAGATAGATAGATATGAGATAGATAGATAGATAGATAGATAGATAGATATGAGATAGATAGATAGATAGATAGATATGGGATAGATAGATAGATAGATATGAGATAGATAGATAGATATGAGACAGATAGATAGATAGATATGAGATAGATAGATAGATAGATAGATAGATAGATATGAGATAGATAGATAGATAGATAGACAGACAGATAGATAGATATTAGATAGATATTAGATAGATAGATAGATAGATATGAGATAGATAGATATGAGATAGATAGATAGATAGATAGACAGACAGATAGATAGATATTAGATAGATAGATAGATATTAGATAGATAGATAGATAGATAGATAGATAGATATGAGATAGATATGAGATAGATAGATAGATATGAGATAGATAGATAGATAGATAGATAGATAGATAGATATGAGATAGATAGATAGATAGATAGATATGAGATAGATAGATAGATAGATAGATATGAGATAGATAGATAGATAGATAGATAGATAGATAGATATGAGATAGATAGATAGATATGAGATAGATAGATAGATATGAGATAGATAGATAGATAGATAGATATGAGATAGATAGATAGATAGATAGATAGATAGATAGATAGATATGAGATAGATAGATATTAGATAGATAGATAGATAGATATGAGATAGATAGATATTAGATAGATAGATAGATATGAGATAGATAGATATTAGATAGATAGATAGATAATCTGTGTGTTTTCTCTGGTCAGACTACACATGATACAATGCACAGTGCTCCTCTCAGGCTGAGGCGTGAGGTTCTCATGGCCTCTCATGAGGTTACAGTTTTGTTCCTTGCTCATTTCTTTCCATGCAGTTCTGTACAGACATTGTGTCCGATGGAAAGGAATGATTGCCAGGCCCCATGCCCAGCGCTGGGCCGCACAGAGGGCACTCTACATGGGCATTCTTCTGGAGAACAGCACAAAGACTCTCACATGGGACCGGAACAAATGATACAAGGATCTGCTTCATGGAGGATTAAGATCATTGCCATACATTATATTTGCAGGGTGATGGGGGGGGGACACATTTACAAAAAGTGGGGCAATGTTTTTGAATCCATCACATGCTTGTTGTCACTGAATGGGAATATTCTGGTTTACACCAAGAGGCTGAACAGACCTGATACCTCTCACAGCCAAGGACTTTTAGGTGATTGTGTGTAAATGTGAAGTTTTTGCATTAAATTTGCATACAAATTGAGACATTTTTATAAATTGGACAGTCCTCAATAATGGGATGATATATCAATGCATGTTCACACCAGATGACTTTTGCCGTATTTGTAATTTAAAGTGGTATATAAAGGGGTCAGACCTTATTGGCCTTATGTTTGGCCCTGTGTGTAGTTTTTCTAGGGCCTCACTTAAAGATGAGGCAAACAAGGGGCAACTGGAATAGTCCCTTAATGAGAACCCAGCTTTACAGTCCTTGGCAAAACACGGTTCCATGGAACATGGCCCATAGGAACAATTTTATCATCTGTATGGTGTGTTCCCACAGCTCAATTGGCAACAGTGTAAAGGGTTAATGTGGCACATACTCCTTATAATTACTAATGGGAGCTAGCCCCAGACTGACTGACCAACCACACTTATGGGATACATCACCTATGGAGGTGGGCTTACTAAACACCTTTGCATGGATGCAGGGCATCACCCACAGAGGCAGGGATAGGACAAGCTATCAGTGAGGGTTGGAGGTGATAGCATAGTACCCGAGCTGCCAGGAGAGTCCTGCGAGATCCAGATGGCCAAATGGAAGGCCAGTGTAGAGACCAGCCCAGAGATCTGCTGAAAACCACATGTAAGGTCAGATGTTGTTAGGTGGCAGCTGTACAGAGTCAGGCTAGAGAGACATAGCTGGGTACCTGCAGCCAGAGCCTGCCTACAGAGAGTTGCATTCAAGGTATTGACTGTAACCATTTATAGTTGTACCTCTTTGTCTCAGAGAAAAGAAAGGTCTGCACATTGCAGAGATGCAGAGCACCAAGCACAGAGGTCGAGGACAGGGAAGAGATATAAGTGCAGCGGGTTAGAGGGGATAGTACAGTACCAGAGCTACCTGGAGAGTCCTGTGAGATGGAGATAGCCAGATGGAGTGCCAGGGTAGAGACCAGCTGAAAACACCTGCAATTTCCAGGTCAGAAGATGTTAGGAGGCAGCTGTACAGAGTCAGGCTAAAGACACAGAGGTAAATTCAAGATTAGTGACTGTAACCATTGATAAGCTGGTACCTCTTTGTGTCAGAGAAGAGAAAAGCCTGCACTTTGCAGGGACACAGCACGTCATTCACATAAGCAGGGAACGGCCCAGAGACCAGGTGAAAACTACATGCAACTTCAAGGTTGGAAGTTCTTAGGAGGCTGCTGTACAGAGTACGTCTAGAGAGACACAGCCGGGTACCTGCAGCTAGAGTATGCCAACAAAGATAAACTCAAGTATAGTGACTGTAACCATTGATAAACTGGTACCTTTTTGTGTCAGGGACACAGCGCATCATTCACATTAGCAGGGATAGGCAAGATGTATAAATGCAGTGGGTTGGAGGTGAAATTACAGCAGCAGAGATACTGGGCAGAGACCAGCCCAGAGACCGGCTGAAAACCACATGCAATTTCAAGGTTGGAAGTTCTTAGGAGGCTGCTGTACAGAGTATGTCTAGAGAGACACAGCTGGGTACCTGCAGCTAGAGCCTGCCTACAAAGACTTACATTCAAGTTTAGTGACTGTAACCAATTATAATCTGGCACTTCTCCATGTCAGAGAGGAGAAAGAGAACATTTAACAACTGAGAACTGTCGATCCGATCTGTGATATTTGCCAGTAAAGTTCCTGGTGTTTTGGTGACTTTCCCCCTGTGCCTTGTCCCAGACCGTTACACAATCTCTCGGGATTTCCCTTTCCTCTATGCACGCAGCAGAATTCTTTGCCATATGTGTGGCTGAAACCCCCAACTCAATATTTAGGAGGGGGGTTCACATACTTTTGGCCATATAGTGTACAGTAGATATATATATAGACCTTAGTCTTTGACTTTACAGCTGGGCTCGTACAGTCGGGCGTCCCCGCAGACAGCGGCCTCTGCCCGGTGATTACGGTAATGTTGCATTATTAGATATTGGCCGGTATCTGGCTTATATCTGGTGAGGAGCCAAATGATAAAAAATTGCTGAACAACCCGGATCTGCAAGGAACTTAGAGTTCAATAGAAGGTCAGCAATAACTATGTCAGCAAACCAAGGGTTAATGGGCAAATTTTGGTGAATTTTGCAATCTGCAACCATGCTGAGCCTAGTAACTGCAGCTAGTGCTTAATGGGGGCCCAAATAAGACACCATATTGGTTTCTGGGACCTGGTCCAGATTTTATATTGGAGCTATGAGGCTTCAAGTAACTTCCACCTCTGCAGCACTAAACATGAGGGATAAACCACTGACCACCAGGGATACACCACTGACTACAGGAGATACAACACTGACCACCAGGGATACACCACTGACCACCAGGGATACACTACTGACCACCAGAGATACAACACTGACCACCAGGGATACACCACTGACCACCAGGGATACACCACTGACTACAGGAGATACAACACTGACCACCAGGGATACACCACTGACTCCAGGAGATACAACACTGACCACCAGGGATACAACACTGACCACCAGGGATACAACACTGACTACCAGGGATACAACACTGAAAACCAGGGATACAACACTGACCACCAGGGATACACCACTGACCACCAGGGATACAACACTGACTACCAGGGATACAACACTGACCACCAGGGATACAACACTGACTACCAGGGATACACCACTGACCACCAGAGATACACCACTGACTGCCAGGGATACAACACTGAAAACCAGGGATACACCACTGACAACCAGGGATACAACACTGACTACCAGGGATACAACACTGAAAACCAGGGCTAAAACACTGAACACCAGGGATACACCACTGACTACCAGGGATACAACACTGAACACCAGGGATACAAGACTGAAAACCAGAGATACAACACTGACTACCAGGAATAAAACACTGAACACCAGGGATACAACACTGACTACCAGGGATACAACACTGAACACCAGGGATACAAGACTGAAAACCAGAGATACACCACTGACTACCAGGGATACAACACTGACCACCAGGGATACACCACTGACCACCAGGGATACAACACTGACTACCAGGGATACAACAATGACCACCAGGGATACACCACTGACTACCAGGGATACAACACTGAACACCAGGGATACAAGACTGAAAACCAGAGATACACCACTGACTACCAGGGATACAACACTGACCACCAGGGATACACCACTGACCACCAGGGATACAACACTGACCACCAGGGATACAACACTGACCACCAGGGATACACCACTGACCACCAGAAATACACCACTGACTGCCAGGGATACAACACTGAAAACCAGGGATACACCACTGACAACCAGGGATACAACACTGACTACCAGGGATACAACACTGAAAACCAGGGCTAAAACACTGAACACCAGGGTTACACCACTGACTACCAGGGATACAACACTGAACACCAGGGATACAAGACTGAAAACCAGAGATACAACACTGACTACCAGGAATAAAACACTGAACACCAGGGATACAACACTGACTACCAGGGATACAACACTGAACACCAGGGATACAAGACTGAAAACCAGAGATACACCACTGACTACCAGGGATACAACACTGACCACCAGGGATACACCACTGACCACCAGGGATACAACACTGACCACCAGGGATACAACAATGACCACCAGGGTTACACCACTGACTACCAGGGATACAACACTGAACACCAGGGATACAAGACTGAAAACCAGAGATACACCACTGACTACCAGGGATACAACACTGACCACCAGGGATACACCACTGACCACCAGGGATACAACACTGAGCACCAGGGATACACCACTGACCACCAGGGATACAACACTGACCACGATGAATGCACTGCTGAACAAAATGGTTCCTGGTAAAGCTGGGTGACAATCAATAGGGGCAGTATTACAGGACCAGCAGATTATGCCACCCAGCTCTCCTAGACTCTGAATGACAAATCTTCCAGCTTAATATGGGATACCTTGTATTGCTCTGAAGCGAGGCATATTTAGGTGTCTGGGAGAGCTGTGTGATAACCTCTATGGAAACAGTATTAATAATCATATTGATGGGCACCCAACTTTACCAGGGGAAGACAGACCGAGGTAACAGATTAATAAACCAGTAATAATATTTCTATATAATATTTTATTATTATATTTATTTTTAGGGGTAGTTGCCCTTTAAGTTTTGGTATAAAATTGCCCTTTTAGTCCTCCTTATGCAGATGCGATAACAAAGATAAAAAAAAGTGAAGTAAATGATATATAAATGTCCAGATCTGGGGCAGCGGGATCCCGCTCGCACCTGCACTGATGAGGTAAAAGTAAAATGAACAATGAGGCTTCTATTTTTGGATCTTTTCCTCGGTCAGAGATTTTATCAGCACAGACAAGAGCCACATGGGGTAAAAATACTGCGCATAATGCAGGTCTCTGTCTGACATCTGCATAACCATAGACATCTGAGGGGGGGGGGTGATGTGGTCAGATGGAACCCCTTTATGCCCCCAAAGTGACCCCCTCAATCCTGACATAATCTAAAGGCCCTGACATGTGAGAGGACCTTCAGGTAATGCAGGAAGTAAAACTACAACAACATCTGGACAATGTATGGTGCTCTATGGCAGTATATTGTAACATGGTAGTGTATGGCGCTCTATGGCAGTATATTGTAACGTCACAGTGTATGGTGCTCTATGGCAGCATATTGTAAAGTGATAGTGTATGGCGCTCTATGGCAGTATATTGTAAAGTGGTAGTGTATGGTGCTCTATGGCAGTATATTGTAACGTGGTAGTGTATGGTGTTCTGTGGCAGTATATTGTTACCTGGCAGTTTAGGGTCCTCCATGGCAGTTTATTGCACAATGTGGAAGGTATGGCGCTCTATGGCAGTATACTGTAACGTCACAGTGTATGGTGCTCTATGGCAGTATATTGTAACGTCACAGTGTATGGCACTCTATGGCAGTATACTGTAACGTCACAGTGTATGGTGCTCTATGGCAGTATATTGTAACGTCACAGTGTATGGCGCTCTATGGCAGTATATTGTAACATCACAGTGTATGGTGCTCTATGGCAGTATACTGTAACATCACAGTGTATGGTGCTCTATGGCAGTATACTGTAACGTCACAGTGTATGGCGCTCTATGGCAGTATACTGTAACGTCACAGTGTATGGTGCTCGATAGCAGTATACTGTAACGTCACAGTGTATGGTGCTCGATAGCAGTATACTGTAACGTCACAGTGTATGGTGCTCAATGGCAGTATACTGTAACGTCACAGTGTATGGTGCTCTATAGCAGTATACTGTAACATCACAGTGTATGGCGCTCTATGGCAGTATACTGTAACGTCACAGTGTATGGCGCTCTATGGCAGTATACTGTAACGTCACAGTGTATGGCGCTCTATGGCAGTATACTGTAACGTCACAGTGTATGGTGCTCTATGGCAGTATACTGTAACGTCACAGTGTATGGTGCTCGATGGCAGTATACTGTAACGTCACAGTGTATGGCGCTCTATGGCAGTATACTGTAACGTCACAGTGTATGGCGCTCTATGGCAGTATACTGTAACGTCACAGTGTATGGTGCTCGATAGCAGTATACTGTAACGTCACAGTGTATGGTGCTCGATAGCAGTATACTGTAACGTCACAGTGTATGGTGCTCAATGGCAGTATACTGTAACGTCACAGTGTATGGTGCTCTATAGCAGTATACTGTAACATCACAGTGTATGGCGCTCTATGGCAGTATACTGTAACGTCACAGTGTATGGCGCTCTATGGCAGTATACTGTAACGTCACAGTGTATGGCGCTCTATGGCAGTATACTGTAACGTCACAGTGTATGGTGCTCTATGGCAGTATATTGTAACGTCACAGTGTATGGCGCTCTATGGCAGTATATTGTAACATCACAGTGTATGGTGCTCTATGGCAGTATACTGTAACGTCACAGTGTATGGTGCTCTATGGCAGTATACTGTAACGTCACAGTGTATGGCGCTCTATGGCAGTATACTGTAACGTCACAGTGTATGGTGCTCGATAGCAGTATACTGTAACGTCACAGTGTATGGTGCTCGATAGCAGTATACTGTAACGTCACAGTGTATGGTGCTCAATGGCAGTATACTGTAACGTCACAGTGTATGGTGCTCTATAGCAGTATACTGTAACATCACAGTGTATGGCGCTCTATGGCAGTATACTGTAACGTCACAGTGTATGGCGCTCTATGGCAGTATACTGTAACGTCACAGTGTATGGCGCTCTATGGCAGTATACTGTAACGTCACAGTGTATGGTGCTCTATGGCAGTATACTGTAACGTCACAGTGTATGGTGCTCGATGGCAGTATACTGTAACGTCACAGTGTATGGCGCTCTATGGCAGTATATTGTAACGTCACAGTGTATGGTGCTCTATGGCAGTATACTGTAACGTCACAGTGTATGGTGCTCTATGGCAGTATATTGTAACGTCACAGTGTATGGTGCTCGATGGCAGTATACTGTAACGTCACAGTGTATGGCGCTCTATGGCAGTATATTGTAACATCACAGTGTATGGTGCTCGATGGCAGTATACTGTAACGTCACAGTGTATGGCGCTCTATGGCAGTATACTGTAACGTCACAGTGTATGGTGCTCTATGGCAGTATATTGTAACATCACAGTGTATGGTACAGGCTTCATTATAAATTAGGCACATCCTCCTGCAGTTTGTGCTCCTTTACTGAAATCTACACCAGCTCATAACTGGTGGGGCCGGCATCCTCTCCCCCGCAACACTCCCTGTTCACAAAGTGAAGGTCGTTTGAAAAAAGCCAGTTGTAACAAATTTAGTAAAAGTTGCAAACCTCTGTATATATATATTTTTTAATTTAATGGGCTTGAGCTGCAATACAGGACACCCTCACCAAAATCTCCTACTACACTACATGTCATCTATCTGAGGGTTGCATCAGCAGGTCTGTCTACGGAAGAGGTTACCAAGTACACCCCAAACAGGAAACAAAGAGACTGTGATGTAATGATGACATGTCTGGTCAATAATGTGCAAGGAAGAGAAAGAGTCCACATAGAGTCCAAGTGACATGAGGGACAAAAGTCATAATACACATATACTACTTAGGGCTCAAGCACACGACCGCATTCGAGCCACAGACCATGATGGAACGGCATGGGTGGCACATGGATGTCATCATTGGGGCCAGCGAGCCTGGCTGCAAAACCGGACAGGAATAGAACACTGAACGAGCACAGTCATGTGTATGGGCACTTATCTGTACTGATCCTGAGTTACAACCTGTATTATACTCCAGAGCTGCACTCACTATTCTGCTGGTGCAGTCACTGTGTACCTACATTACATTACTTATCCTGTACTGATCCTGAGTTACATCTTGTATTATACTCCAGAGCTGCGCTCACTATTCTGCTGGTACAATCACTGTGTACATACATTACATTACTTATCCTGTACTGATCCTGAGTTACATCCTGTATTATACTCCAGAGCCGCACTCACTATTCTGCTGGTACAGTCACTGTGTACATACATTACATTACTTATCCTGTACTGATCCTGAGTTACATCCTGTATTATACTCCAGAGCTGCGCTCACTATTCTGCTGGTGCAGTCACTGTGTACATACATTACATTACTTATCCTGTACTGATCCTGAGTTACATTCTGTATTATACTCCAGAGCTGCGCTCACTATTCTGCTGGTACAGTCACTGTGTACATACATTACATTACTTATCCTGTACTGATCCCGAGTTACATTCTGTATTATACTCCAGAGCTGCACTCACTATTCTGCTGGTGCAGTCACTGTGTACATACATTACATTACTTATCCTGTACTGATCCTGAGTTACATCCTGTATTATACTCCAGAGCTGCACTCACTATTCTGCTGGTGCAGTCACTGTGTACATACATTACATTACTTATCCTGTACTGATCCTGAGTTATATCCTGTATTATACTCCAGAGCTGTGCTCACTATTCTGCTGGTGCAGTCACTGTGTACATACATTACATTACTTATCCTGTACTGATCCTGAGTTATATCCTGTATTATACTCCAGAGCTGCGCTCACTATTCTGCTGGTGCAGTCACTGTGTACTTTATGTTTCTGTGTACGATGTCTTTTCTTGCGGTACATGATATGGTTTTAATTTCTACCATTTTATGTAATGTCTGACATTTTGATCAATTTTCATTGATTTTTTATGGCCCTTTTGATAATTATTTTACCACTAATATTTTTATAGTAATTTTTTAAATATTTTTAAAACTTTTATCTAAATTCTTTTTTAACTATTTTTTTTTTTAGCTAGAGCTGCCGTGTACTTATTGAAGGTGGCTGGTTAAAAGGTTAATAGGTACAGAATTTGCAGATGTTCCATTGACCTGTCGTCCATGTTGTTGCCCGCTCTGGGTTCCCCATGTGCCCCAGTCAGCAATACCAATACATTTCAATGGGGGAAATCTGATATTGGAACAAACTCAGCAAACTTTGTACATGAAAGGGAAAGTTTGGAGTGACCGCGGCTGAAGGAGGTGAGAGGACAGCGAGAGCAGACGGGTGGTTTCAAAACCTCATTGTGTAAGGCAAGCCCTCATATACAGAGCGGTTACATGATAGGGATGCGGAGTCACTCCCTGACTCAGTGCACGTCTGCCCCGTATACTGTATTACTAACACACAAGTGTGGCAGAGGGCACGAGGGCGGTGTACTGCCCGGCAGGGGTCACATCGGGGAGGAAGCCCATGCCTTAATAGGGAATTCTCAATTAATAGAGGGGGCCTTCTGTTTAACCCCTTCCCGCCAGAGACATTTCTCAATTTTCAATTTTCGGGAAGCTGAAAAAAAATTCAGAACGGGGTAGAATTAGAGAAAAACTGTATTTGTGCGACTTTCTTATGGACTTTGTTTTTACGGCGTTCACTGTGTAGCCAAATTGACATGTCGCCTGTATTCTTTGATTCGGTACGATTCCGGGGATACCAAATTTATATAATTTATTTACGTTTTAACCCCTTAAAAAATAAAGTAGCCAAATTTATATTCAAGTATACGGCGTCTTTTTATTGGGCCAGATGTAGTTTTTAGTTATACCATTTTGGGGAATATCTGATCACTTTTTATTCAAACTTTTATGGGAGATGAAATGGCGTTTTTTATGGCGGAACAATTCAGTGACAAAGAACTAGGGGAGATCTTCACGTGAAGTAAAAAAGGTTATTTTCACATGATTTTTTTCTACTTTCCAGCATAGCCACATCCTACAAGTCCAAAGATTGTCCCGAAGTTTATAACCTCAGCCGTGTAACCCTAATAACTCCAATTATATAATATCAGCGTCCGCGCCATGTGTTATGTCTTCAGATAAACATGAAAGTTATATAATATCACTGCAGTGCAGCTGGGGGGTGGGCTTTGTTTTTTTTATAGGGGCGGTTTTAGTAGTTTATTCTTGTACATAGGGGCAGTATTATAGTAGTTATATTCTTGTACATAGGGCAGTATTATAGTAGTTATATTCTTGTAGATAGGGCTTTTTTTTCTTGTACGATAGGGCAGTATTATAGTAGTTATATTCTTGTACATAGGAGCAGTATTATAGTAGTTATATTCTTGTACATAGGAGCAGTATTATAGTAGTTATATTCTTGTACATAGGGGCAGTATTATAGTAGTTATATTCTTGTACATAGGAGCAGTATTATAGTAGTTATATTCTTGTACATAGGGGCAGTATTATAGTAGTTATATTCTTGTACATAGGAGCAGTATTATAGTAGTTATATTCTTGTACATAGGAGGCAGTATTATAGTAGTTATATTCTTGTACATAGGAGCAGTATTATAGTAGTTATATTCTTGTACATAGGAGGCAGTATTATAGTAGTTATATTCTTGTACATAGGAGCAGTATTATAGTAGTTATATTCTTGTACATAGGGCAGTATTATAGTAGTTATATTCTTGTACATAGGAGCAGTATTATAGTAGTTATATTCTTGTACATAGGGCAGTATTATAGTAGTTATATTCTTGTACATAGGAGCAGTATTATAGTAGTTATATTCTTGTACATAGGAGCAGTATTATAGTAGTTATATTCTTGTACATAGGAGCAGTATTATAGTAGTTATATTCTTGTACATAGGAGCAGTATTATAGTAGTTATATTCTTGTACATAGGAGCAGTATTATAGTAGTTATATTCTTGTACATAGGGGCAGTATTATAGTAGTTATATTCTTGTACATAGGAGCAGTATTATAGTAGTTATATTCTTGTACATAGGAGCAGTATTATAGTAGTTATATTCTTGTACATAGGAGCAGTATTATAGTAGTTATATTCTTGTACATAGGAGCAGTATTATAGTAGTTATATTCTTGTACATAGGAGCAGTATTATAGTAGTTATATTCTTGTACATAGGGGGTAGTATTATAGTAGTTATATTCTTGTACATAGGGGGCAGTATTATAGTAGTTATATTCTTGTACATAGGAGCAGTATTATAGTAGTTATATTCTTGTACATAGGAGGTAGTATTATAGTAGTTATATTCTTGTACATAGGGGGCAGTATTATAGTAGTTATATTCTTGTACATAGGAGCAGTATTATAGTAGTTATATTCTTGTACATAGGAGCAGTATTATAGTAGTTATATTCTTGTACATAGGAGGCAGTATTATAGTAGTTATATTCTTGTACATAGGAGCAGTATTATAGTAGTTATATTCTTGTACATAGGAGCAGTATTATAGTAGTTATATTCTTGTACATAGGAGCAGTATTATAGTAGTTATATTCTTGTACATAGGAGCAGTATTATAGTAGTTATATTCTTGTACATAGGAGCAGTATTATAGTAGTTATATTCTTGTACATAGGAGCAGTATTATAGTAGTTATATTCTTGTACATAGGGGCAGTATTATAGTAGTTATATTCTTGTACATAGGAGCAGTATTATAGTAGTTATATTCTTGTACATAGGGGCAGTATTATAGTAGTTATATTCTTGTACATAGGAGCAGTATTATAGTAGTTATATTCTTGTACATAGGGGCAGTATTATAGTAGTTATATTCTTGTACATAGGAGCAGTATTATAGTAGTTATATTCTTGTACATAGGGGCAGTATTATAGTAGTTATATTCTTGTACATAGGAGCAGTATTATATTAGTTATATTCTTGTACATAGGGCAGTATTATAGTAGTTATATTCTTGTACATAGGAGCAGTATTATAGTAGTTATATTCTTGTACATAGGAGCAGTATTATAGTAGTTATATTCTTGTACATAGGAGCAGTATTATAGTAGTTATATTCTTGTACATAGGAGCAGTATTATAGTAGTTATATTCTTGT
Organism: Leptodactylus fallax; assembly: GCA_947044405.1. Lineage (NCBI taxonomy): Eukaryota > Metazoa > Chordata > Amphibia > Anura > Leptodactylidae > Leptodactylus > Leptodactylus fallax. Next base: position 331,559 of record CAMRHE010000852.1, on the reverse strand, counting down.
ACATAGGAGCAGTATTATAGTAGTTATATTCTTGTACATAGGAGCAGTATTATAGTAGTTATATTCTTGTACATAGGAGCAGTATTATAGTAGTTATATTCTTGTACATAGGGGGCAGTATTATAGTAGTTATATTCTTGTACATAGGAGCAGTATTATAGTAGTTATATTCTTGTACATAGGAGCAGTATTATAGTAGTTATATTCTTGTACATAGGAGCAGTATTATAGTAGTTATATTCTTGTACATAGGAGCAGTATTATAGTAGTTATATTCTTGTACATAGGAGCAGTATTATAGTAGTTATATTCTTGTACATAGGAGCAGTATTATAGTAGTTATATTCTTGTACATAGGAGCAGTATTATAGTAGTTATATTCTTGTACATAGGGGAGTATTATAGTAGTTATATTCTTGTAATAGGGCAGTATTATAGTAGTTATATTCTTGTACATAGGAGCAGTATTATAGTAGTTATATTCTTGTACATAGGAGCAGTATTATAGTAGTTATATTCTTGTACATAGGAGCAGTATTATAGTAGTTATATTCTTGTACATAGGAGCAGTATTATAGTAGTTATATTCTTGTACATAGGAGCAGTATTATAGTAGTTATATTCTTGTACATAGGAGCAGTATTATAGTAGTTATATTCTTGTACATAGGAGCAGTATTATAGTAGTTATATTCTTGTACATAGGAGCAGTATTATAGTAGTTATATTCTTGTACATAGGAGCAGTATTATAGTAGTTATATTCTTGTACATAGGAGCAGTATTATAGTAGTTATATTCTTGTACATAGGAGCAGTATTATAGTAGTTATATTCTTGTACATAGGAGCAGTATTATAGTAGTTATATTCTTGTACATAGGAGCAGTATTATAGTAGTTATATTCTTGTACATAGGAGGTAGTATTATAGTAGTTATATTCTTGTACATAGGAGCAGTATTATAGTAGTTATATTCTTGTACATAGGAGCAGTATTATAGTAGTTATATTCTTGTACATAGGAGCAGTATTATAGTAGTTATATTCTTGTACATAGGAGCAGTATTATAGTAGTTATATTCTTGTACATAGGAGCAGTATTATAGTAGTTATATTCTTGTACATAGGAGCAGTATTATAGTAGTTATATTCTTGTACATAGGGGGAGTTATATCAAGGGTATTATAGTAGTTATATTCTTGTACATAGGAGCAGTATTATAGTAGTTATATTCTTGTACATAGGAGCAGTATTATAGTAGTTATATTCTTGTACATAGGAGCAGTATTATAGTAGTTATATTCTTGTACATAGGAGCAGTATTATAGTAGTTATATTCTTGTACATAGGAGCAGTATTATAGTAGTTATATTCTTGTACATAGGAGCAGTATTATAGTAGTTATATTCTTGTACATAGGAGCAGTATTATAGTAGTTATATTCTTGTACATAGGAGCAGTATTATAGTAGTTATATTCTTGTACATAGGAGCAGTATTATAGTAGTTATATTCTTGTACATAGGAGCAGTATTATAGTAGTTATATTCTTGTACATAGGAGCAGTATTATAGTAGTTATATTCTTGTACATAGGAGCAGTATTATAGTAGTTATATTCTTGTACATAGGAGCAGTATTATAGTAGTTATATTCTTGTACATAGGAGCAGTATTATAGTAGTTATATTCTTGTACATAGGAGCAGTATTATAGTAGTTATATTCTTGTACATAGGAGCAGTATTATAGTAGTTATATTCTTGTACATAGGAGCAGTATTATAGTAGTTATATTCTTGTACATAGGAGCAGTATTATAGTAGTTATATTCTTGTACATAGGGGCAGTATTATAGTAGTTATATTCTTGTACATAGGAGCAGTATTATAGTAGTTATATTCTTGTACATAGGGGCAGTATTATAGTAGTTATATTCTTGTACATAGGAGCAGTATTATAGTAGTTATATTCTTGTACATAGGGGCAGTATTATAGTAGTTATATTCTTGTACATAGGAGCAGTATTATAGTAGTTATATTCTTGTACATAGGGCAGTATTATAGTAGTTATATTCTTGTACATAGGAGCAGTATTATAGTAGTTATATTCTTGTACATAGGAGCAGTATTATAGTAGTTATATTCTTGTACATAGGAGCAGTATTATAGTAGTTATATTCTTGTACATAGGAGCAGTATTATAGTAGTTATATTTTTGTACATAGGAGCAGTATTATAGTAGTTATATTCTTGTACATAGGGGCAGTATTATAGTAGTTATATTCTTGTACATAGGAGCAGTATTATAGTAGTTATATTCTTGTACATAGGAGGTATTATTATAGTAGTTATATTCTTGTACATAGGAGGCAGTATTATAGTAGTTATATTCTTGTACATAGGGGCAGTATTATAGTAGTTATATTCTTGTACATAGGAGCAGTATTATAGTAGTTATATTCTTGTACATAGGAGCAGTATTATAGTAGTTAGGAGATTCTTGTACATAGGAGCAGTATTATAGTAGTTATATTCTTGTACATAGGAGCAGTATTATAGTAGTTATATTCTTGTACATAGGAGCAGTATTATAGTAGTTATATTTTTGTACATAGGAGCAGTATTATAGTAGATATATTCTTGTACATAGGAGCAGTATTATAGTAGTTATATTCTTGTACATAGGAGCAGTATTATAGTAGTTATATTCTTGTACATAGGAGCAGTATTATAGTAGTTATATTCTTGTACATAGTGGCAGTATTATAGTAGTTATATTCTTGTACATAGGAGATAGTATTATAGTAGTTATATTCTTGTACATATGAGCAGTATTATAGTAGTTATATTCTTATACATAGGAGCAGTATTATAGTAGTTATATCCTTGTACATAGGAGGTAGTATTATAGTAGTTATATTCTTGTACATAGGGGGTAGTATTATAGTAGTTATATTCTTGTACATAGGAGTAGTATTATAGTAGTTATATTCTTGTACATAGGAGCAGTATTATAGTAGTTATATTCTTGTACATAGGAGCAGTATTATAGTAGTTATATTCTTGTACATAGGAGCAGTATTATAGTAGTTATATTCTTGTACATAGGAGGTAGTATTATAGTAGTTATATTCTTGTACATAGGGGGCAGTATTATAGTAGTTATATTCTTGTACATAGGAGTAGTATTATAGTAGTTATATTCTTGTACATAGGAGTAGTATTATAGTAGTTATATTCTTGTACATAGGAGCTGTATTATAGTAGTTATATTCTTGTACATAGGAGCAGTATTATAGTAGTTATATTCTTGTACATAGGGGGCAGTATTATAGTAGTTATATTCTTGTACATAGGAGTAGTATTATAGTAGTTATATTCTTGTACATAGGAGCAGTATTATAGTAGTTATATTCTTGTACATAGGAGCAGTATTATAGTAGTTATATTCTTGTACATAGGAGGCAGTATTATAGTAGTTATATTCTTGTACATAGGAGCAGTATTATAGTAGTTATATTCTTGTACATAGGGGACAGTATTATAGTAGTTATATTCTTGTACATAGGGGACAGTATTATATGCATTTGCTGTTCTGCTTAGTTACGTGTGACATTATTATTGTGTATTACCTTGGTATTTATCTTAAGTGACTGTTAACCTGATTCATCTCTCCCTTATTGATTATTATTACATTGTGTTCCTCAGAACTATTGCTTTTCCCCATCATTTTGCAGGTTTTATCTTTCCTTACTAGGATTGCTTCTTCAGGTATATAGACGTGATGGATGGCTATTTCACACGTACAATATGGACACGTCACACATGTGGCAGTCGTACAGTATATAAATATCATCAACTTTAAAACAACATTAAGAGGGATTAAAACAAAATAAAGAATTAATCTTTATACAGAGGTTCAAAATTCAGGATGATGATCCTTTGTGATGCTTTGTGATTAGTTTTGAGTGAACCTGCCAAAGTTTGGGTTCGACGCGTTCCGCTGAACTTTGCCCAAAAGTTCGGTTCAGGTATCCGAACTTAACCTGAAACCGAACCCCATTGAAATCAACTTTGTGATCTTACATATAACCCAGCTTTCCCAGGGCAAGATAAAACTTTCATCTAGCTCTGTCTTTTTTAGTCCTCTCAGCCTGACAGAAGAAGTTGTAGTAGACAATGGTATTTTCTGAGAATTTTCTTGGTCTTAAGGGGTAATCGCCCTTTTATCCAGCTGATTAGATAGGGAGAGGTCAAGGTCTCCGCTGCTGTAAACTTCAAGGGTGAATTTTTGCAGTTTTTTTTCTTCAAAAATATAAACAAAAAGTTCTCGACACTGGAGAGTAAAAGCAATCCCATCACTGAGTGAATGTCATGGGGGCGTCAGCTGGAGGCACCTCCGCTCCGCAGTCTTTGGACATTGGCTATCGCTATGTGACAAACCCCAATTTCTGTATTAATTATAAGATAGGGATCGTGTTTTTCTACAGATGATCAGAGTCCACATGCTAATGAGACAGACAACGAGGAGGGAGGCGTCTGAGAATTGCAGCAGCGCGGAATCATCCGGTCACGTAATTCCCTCATCTATCCATGTAGGGGATACGTTTGTGGTCACTTTAAATTCCAAAAATACATTTTTAATTTTGGGTGTAAATTGTAACATTTCCCATCCACAAAAGTCTTCAATATTTTAGGTCTGTGACACTGACGGTAAAACGAGCAAATACAGTCTGGGAACAGGGTTGTCAGCCAGTCACTTCCTGTTTTTAACCTGTTTAGGGCCACATGGCTTAAGGGGGTTTTCCCATGAACATAATTATATGTAAATTTGTAGATAATTAAAAGTTAAACATTTAGCAAATTTGAATAATTAAAAATTTTGCAGTTTTATAGATTTTTTTCTTGTGATTTTTGTGTCCGGGTTATCTTCTTATACATGTAGTGCCCCTGCCTGATAACCTGGCCACAATAAGGACATCATGGCTGGGTTTCTGACCATTCGAAGACCATAGAGAGTTCCTGCATTTGTGGTCGTATCCATTGGCGACCGATCAAGACAACAGAGGTCATCATTAAGATGGTTAGAGGAAATCTTTACAACTTTGCAAAATTTTTCATTACTTAGATTTGCAAAAATTTTAACTTTTCATTCCTATACAAATGTAAATATGCTTATTTTCATGAGGATACCCCTTTAAATGTGTGGCACATGGTCCTGAGTTAGAGTCCGACATATGCAGGATTTTCCAGGAGGGGGGAGTTAAAATTTGCACATACATTATAGTGTTAGGCTTTCCTAAGTGGTCCCACACAGTATAATACCCCCAGCTTCCACACAGTATAATGCCCACAGTCCCCACATAGTATAATGTCCCCTGTGCCAGCATAGTATAATACCCCCTGCTCGAGCATGGTATAATACCCCTTCTCTTGCACAGTATAATGCCCACACTCTCCACATAGTATAATACCCCCTGCTCCTGCAAGGTACAATGCCCACAGCTCCCACACAGTATAATACCCCCAGCTTCTGCATAGTATAACGCCCACAATCCCCACATAGCATAATGTCCACTGTGCCAACATAGTATAATACTCCCTGCTCAAGCATAGTATAATACCCCTCCTCCTGTACAGTATAATGCCCACAATCTCCACATACTATAATGACCTCAGTTCTCACACAGTATAATACCCCCAGGTTCTGCATAGTATAATGCCCACAATATATAGTTACCCCAGCACCCACACAGTATAATACCTCCTCCTCCCTCACAGTATAATATCCACAATCCTCACATAGAATAATGGCCACAGCCCCCGCACAGTATAATACCCCCAGTTACCACAATGTATAATACCCATAGCCCCTGCACAGTATAATACCCCCAGCTACCACAAAGTATGCCCGTAGCTCCAACACAGTAACCCTTGGTTCCCACAATGTATAGTGCCCATAGCCCCCACACAGTATAATATCCCCAGCTCGTACACAGTATAATACCCACAGCACCCACATAGTCTAATGCCCCAGCTCAGACCCCCACAGTATAATGCCCCCAGCTACCACAATGTATAATACCCATAGCCCCTGCACAGTATAATACCCCCAACTACCACAATGTATACTGCCCGAGGCTCCAACATAGTAACCCCTGGCTCCCACAATGTATAATGCCCATAGCCCCCACACAGTATAATATCCCCAGCTACCACAATGTATAGTGCCCGTAGCTCCAACATAGTAACCCCTGGCTCCCACAATGTATAGTGCCTATAGCCCCCACACAGTATAATATCCTCAGCTCGCACACAGTATAATACCAATAGCCCCCACATAGTATAATGCCCCAGCTCAGACCCCCACAGTATAATGCCCCCAGCCCTCATACAGTATGTGGTCCAGGGAGTGGGCGGTGAGTATGGTTCCCGGTACTCACCACTCTTAGGACTCTCTGTTCCTTCTTTGCATACACTATACCAGAGCAACACCAGCACGTGGGGCAGAGAAAGGCAAGGGGAATCCTAAAAGCAGAGAGTACTAAGAATCATACTCACCGCACTCTCTCCGGGCCCTACTTGTAACCAGTGAGGTGGGGCCCAGTAACCATAGAAGGATCACCATCATTCGAGAGAGCGGTGGTCGTCCAAGATCAGCAAGGGGCAGTTTTAATGGTGAAGCTGCCCCCTTGTGTACGCTCCTGTCCTACTCTATGGTGAATGTTTGGTGTGACAATAAAGCAAGGATAGTTAAAACAGCAGGTTGTCAGAGAAACACCATAGAAAGAAGAAATTAGGTTTTATTCCCTCTTCTTTATGTAGCATGCACCTCGCTCACTTAGCCTCTTTTAGTAATCGTAGTCAGTGACTAATCATGTGATCTCTTGGCGCCCACTACAGAACTGTGGGCCTCAGTAGACCCAGATCAGATCTACCTGTGTATAGATCAATGTCTGACAACCTGGATGCCAGAATCCAAGAATACTAATGGGTAGGGGATTATCGGGGTTGCCCTGGATGATTGGGATGGGCGCTGGCAGAAGATGGCACATCCTGTGGGCACACAGTACAGGGTCACGTACTTTGCATAACATTTGCCTTGTCTTAAAGACACAAGATGTCACAATTTCTATATTTAGATCTGACTTCTTATTCCGCCTCGTGGGAGTCAGTGGAGAATATTGCATCCTCGTCCGTCACCCGTCACTTGTGCCCTGATTTCCCAATTTCTTTGTCTTTGTAATGAGTGAGTTGGTTTGGCCAAAGTTATGCCAGACAGAGATCCCATCCAAAGTGAATCCAGTGCCAGCGTGGTGACAGACAGGGCAGTCCAACCAAGGACACCTGGACACTGCACTTGGACGTCCATCACATTGTCTGACCCTGGTGACACCGTCTGTAGTGACACCCCAGTCTGGAAGTCAGCACGTCTGGGAATGATGTAGCAGAGCTGAAACTGACACTATTCGGGGGAAATGTCACCAAATCCCATAGGACTGGATGGCTCTGCTACATACTATGGGGATCTGTAGATGACACATTGTTATGGGGGATCTGTAGATGACACTTATGGGGGATCTGTAGATGACACTATTATGGGGGATCTGTAGATGACACTTATGGGGGATCTGTAGATGACACTGTTATGGGGGATCTGTAGATGACACTGTTATGGGGGATCTGTAGATGACGCACTGTTATGGGGGATCTGTAGAGGACACTGTTATGGGGGATCTGTAGATGACACTGTTATGGGGGATCTGTAGATGACACAGTTATGGGGGATCTGTAGATGACACTGTTATGGGGGATCTGTAGATGACACTGTTATGGGGGATCTGTAGATGACACTGTTATGGGAGATCTGTAGATGACATTGTTATGGGGGATCTGTAGATGACACTTATGGGGGATCTGTAGATGACACTGTTATGAGGGATCTGTAGATGACACTGTTATGGGAGATCTGTAGATGACATTGTTATGGGGGTCTGTAGATGACACTGTTATGGAGGATCTGTAGATGACACTGTTATGGGGAATCTGTAGATGACACTGTTATGGGGGATCTGTAGATGACATTGTTATGGGGGTCTGTAGATGACACTTATGGGGGATCTGTAGATGACACTGTTATGGGGGATCTGTAGATGACACTGTTATGGGGGATCTGTAGATGACACTGTTATGGGAGATCTGTAGATGACATTGTTATGGGGGTCTGTAGATGACACTGTTATGGAGGATCTGTAGATGACACTGTTATGGGGAATCTGTAGATGACACTGTTATGGGGGATCTGTAGATGACATTGTTATGGGGGTCTGTAGATGACACTGTTATGGAGGATCTGTAGATGACATTGTTATGGAGGATCTGTAGATGACACTGTTATGGAGGATCTGTAGATGACACTGTTATGGAGGATCTGTAGATGACACTGTTATGGGGGATCTGTAGATGACACTGTTATGGGGGATCTGTAGATGACGCTGTTATGGGGGATCTGTAGATGACACCGTTATGGGGGATCTGTAGAGGACACTCTTATGGGGAATCTATAGATGACACTGTTATGGGGGATCTGTAGATGACACTGTTATGAGGGATCTGTAGATGACACTGTTATGGGGGATCTGTAGATGACACACTGTTATGGGGGATCTGTAGATGACACTGTTATGAGGGATCTGTAGATGACACTGTTATGGGGGATCTGTAGATGACATTGTTATGGGGGTCTGTAGATGACACTGTTATGGAGGATCTGTAGATGACACTGTTATGGGGAATCTGTAGATGACACTGTTATGGGGGATCTGTAGATGACACTGTTATGGGGGACCTATAGATGACACTATTATGGGGGATCTGTAGGTGACACTGTTATGGGGGACCTATAGATGACACTGTTATGGGGGATCTGTAGATGACACGCTGCTATGGGGGATCTGTAGATGACGCACTGTTATGGGGGATCTGTAGATGACACATTGTTATGGGGGTCTGTAGATGACACTGTTATGGAGGATCTGTAGATGACACTGTTATGGGGGATCTGTAGATGACACTGTTATGGGGATCTGTAGATGACACTGTTATAGGGAATCTGTAGATGACACTGTTATGGGGGATCTGTAGATGACACTGTTATAGGGGATCTGCAGATGACACTGTTATGGGGGATCTGTAGATGACACTGTTATGGGGGATCTGTAGATGACACTGTTATGAGGGATCTGTAGATGACACTGTTATGGGGGATCTGTAGATGACACTGTTATAGGGGATCTGCAGATGACACTGTTATGGGGGATCTGTAGATGACACTGTTATGGGGGATCTGTAGATGACACTGTTATGGGGGATCTGTAGATGACACATTGTTATGGGGGATCTGCAGATGACACTGTTATGGGGGATCTGTAGATGACGCACTGTTATGGGGGATCTGTAGATGACACTTATGGGGGATATGTAGATGACGCACTGTTATGGGGGATCTGTAGATGACACTGTTATGGGGGATCTGTAGATGACACTGTTATGGGGGATCTGTAGATGACACATTGTTATGGGGGATCTGCAGATGACACTGTTATGGGGGATCTGTAGATGACGCACTGTTATGGGGGATCTGTAGATGACACTTATGGGGGATATGTAGATGACGCACTGTTATGGGGGATCTGTAGATGACACTGTTATAGGGAATCTGTAGATGACGCACTGTTATGGAGGATCTGTAGATGACACTGTTATGGGGATCTGTAGATGACACTGTTATGAGTGATCTGTAGATGACGCACTGTTATGGGGGATCTGTAGATGACACATTGTTATGGGGATCTGTAGATGACACTGTTATGGGGGATCTGTAGATGACACATTGTTATGGGGGATCTGTAGATGACACTGTTATGGGGGATCTGTAGGTGACACTGTTATGGGGGATCTGTAGATGACACTGTTATGGGGGATCTGTAGGTGACACTGTTATGGGGGATCTGTAGATGACACTGTTATGGGGGATCTGTAGATGACACTGTTATGAGTGATCTGTAGATGACGCACTGTTATGGGGGATCTGTAGATGACACATTGTTATGGGGGATCTATAGATGACACTGTTATGGGGGATCTGTAGATGACACATTGTTATGGGGGATCTGTAGATGACACTGTTATGAGGGATCTGTAGATGACACTGTTATGGGGGATCTGTAGATGACACTGTTATGGGGGATCTGTAGATGACACTGTTATGGAGGATCTGTAGATGACACTGTTATGGGGGATCTGTAGATGACACTGTTATGGGGGATCTGTAGATGACACTGTTATGGGGATCTGTAGATGACACTGTTATAGGGAATCTGTAGATGACACTGGTATGGGGGATCTGTAGATGACACTTATAGGGGATCTGCAGATGACACTGTTATGGGGGATCTGTAGATGACACTGTTATGGGGGATCTGTAGATGACACTGTTATGAGGGATCTGTAGATGACACTGTTATGGGGGATCTGTAGATGACACTGTCATAGGGGATCTGCAGATGACACTGTTATGGGGGATCTGTAGATGAAACTATTATAGGGGATCTGCAGATGACACTGTTATGGGGGATCTGTAGATGACACTGTTATGGGGGATCTGCAGATTATACTGTTATGGGGGATCTGTAGATGACACTGTTATGGGGGATCTGTAGATGACACTGTTATGGGGATCTGTAGATGACACCCTGTTATGGGGGATCTGTAGATGACACTGTTATGGGGATCTGTAGATGACACTGTTATGGGGATCTGTAGATGACACTGTTATGGGGGATCTGTAGATGACACTGTTATGGAGAATCTGTAGATGACGCACTGTTATGGAGGATCTGTAGAGGACACTGTTATGGGGGATCTGTAGATGACACTGTTATGGGGAATCTGTAGATGACACTGTTATGGGGGATCTGTAGATGACACTGTTATGGGGGATCTGTAGAGGACACTGTTATGGGGAATCTGTAGATGACACTGTTATGGGGGATCTGTAGATGACACTGTTATGGGGATCTGTAGATGACACTGTTATGGGGATCTGTAGATGACACTGTTATGGGGGTGTGAAGGATTCTGTCCTACCAGAACCCGCTTCTGGCACACTTGAGATCGCTTCAATTACCGCACACCCTCTTCCAGTGAGGGTCTAGGTCCTCCGAGGATAATACGGAAGATGAGCCTTCTAAATTTTATATATTTATTAACCCCTAAATGGGTCGGCACTAGACACTTAACACATACATAGAATACATGCAGCGATTAGCAAGCAGATACAAGTGAAAAGCAGCATAACACGGTACATAAAATAAAAATGGGAATAACAGAAAGAAAAGAATATACATTACCAACACCAGCTTGTGATGGATTCTCTGGCCCCCAGATGATGAGCCAGGGCACGTATCTTATGAACGTCCAGTAGCAGATGAATCTTAGCAGAGCCAAGGGCAGAAGACCTTCTGGAACAAGCAGGGCCGGTTTTAGACAAAGTGGGGCTCTGGGCAAAATTAAAAGCGGGGCCCCAAATGCTGATATACAAACAACACCATCGTCTTGCAGTGGCAGCCCCTATAATAACGCCTCCTTTCTGCCAACAAACAAAGTAATAAGCCCCATTTTACAACACACAATTCAAATGAGCACCTTTGTACCACCTAATAGATTTTTGCACCCAGTCATCAGTTATTATAGCGCCTCCTTATAAATAATAGTCCCTGCTTATAAATAATATTACACCTCTATCAGTAATAGCTCCATTATAAATGAAAAATAGTGCCCTGTATCAGTAATATCCCCTTTATCAGTTATAAAGGGGAGCTATTATTTATAAGAGGGGAACTATTTATAAGGGTATAATTGTTAAGTGGGCTTATTTATAAAGGGGGCTATTATTATTTTTTACGTAAAAATAATACTGCTCCCTTATAAATAATAGCCCCCTCATAAATAATAGCTACCCTTATAAATAATAGTCCCCATTATCACTAATAGCCCCCTTATAAATAAGTCCACTTACCAATTATACCCCCCTTATAAATAGTTCCCCCCTTATAAATAATAGTTCCCCCTTATAATAGCCCCCTCATACTTAAGTTTCCCAATTATATATAGTAACCCACCCTTATATATAATAGTTCTCCGTTATACAGTGTCGGACTGAAGGGCCTTAGGCCCACCAGAGGAACTTGTTCTGGGCCCCACCCAACAGCTTCCTGCTAATAGCCTACACCACGGCTCCTTCACTGAAGTCTTACATATGTGCTGACTATCTGGCGTTACTGAGTATGTTCCCAGTATAGTCAGCCCCTATAGTACTGTGCAGGCCCCAATAACTCCAGGGCCGGTTCATGCACAGTACTGTATGGGGAATGACATGGCCATGGGGCACTACACGTATGTGCAAGATTATAGTGAGAGAGCTGTGATGCAGACATAGCACACAAGCTGCCAGCAGGAATTGTGAGCCCCCCCCCCACAGTATAATGCTCCACATGGTATATAATGCTCCACAGTATACAATGCTCCCCTGAGCCCTCCAGTTTCCCCACATGGTATATAATGCTCCACAGTGGCCCCACACAGTATAAAACGCTCCCCTGAGCCCCCCATAGTGGCCCCACATGGTAAATAAGGCTCCACACAGTATAATACTCCACAGTGGTCCACACAGTATACTACCCCTTAGTGGCCTCAGACAGTACAATGTGATCCCCAGCAGCCCCACACAATATAATATGCTCCATACAGTATAATATGCACCCCACAGTGCCCCCAGTATAATGCTCCAGAGTGGCCCAACACAGTATAACATGCTCCACAATGGCCTCCACACAGTATAATATATTCCCCAGAGGGGATCTCCCAGTATAATATTCTCCCCACATTCCCCCCCAGTATAATGCTCTACAATGGCCCCACAGAGTATAATATGCTCCCGAGAAGCCCCACACAATATAATACACTCTACAGTTGCCCCACACAGTATAACAGGCTCCCCACACTGCCCCTTCCCCCAGTATAAAGCTCCACAGTGGCCCATAGTATAATATGCTCCCCAGAGGGCCCCCCTAGTATAATGCTCCACAGTGCCCCCCTGCAATATATTATGCTCCCCAGAGCGTCCCCCACTATAATGCTCCACAGTAGGTCCCATGCAGTATAATATGCTCCCCAGAGGGCCCCTTAGTTCCCCCCTGAATAATGCCCCACAGTGGCACCACGCAATGTAATATTCTCTGCAGATGGCCCCCCCAGAATAATGCTCCATAGTGACCCCACACAGTATAACATGCTCCAGAATGGCCTCCACAAAGTATAATATACTGCCCAGAGAGGTTCCCCCACTATAATGCTCCACAGTGAGCCAAAACAGTATAATATGCTCTCCAGAGCCCCCCCACAGTATAATGCTCCACAGAGGCCCCATAGAATATAACATGCTCTCCAGAGGGCCTCCCCCCAATATAATGCTCCACAGTGGCCCCAAACAGTATAATATGCTATCCAGAGGGGCCCCCCAGTATATTATACTGTGTGGGGCCACTGTGGAGCATTATATTGGGGGAGGAGGCCCTCTGATGAGCATGTCATATTCTGTGGGGCCTCTGTGGAGCATTATAATGTGGGGGGCACTGGAGAGCATGTTATATTCTGTGAGGCCACTTTGGAGCATTATACTGGGGGGCCCTCTGAAGACCAAATTATACTGTGTGGGACCACTGTGGAGCATTATACTGAGGGGGGGCCCTCTGGAGAGCATATTATAATGTTTTGGGCCACTGTGGAGCATTATACTGGGGAAGGGGCCCTCTGGATAGCATATTATACTGTGTGGGGCCCCTCTGAATAGCATAATGCTCCACAGTGGCCCCACACAGTATAATATTCTATCCAGGGTAATTGCCCAGTTTGCCCCCCCCTAACGCCGGCCCTGGGAACAAGTAGTTAGTCCATTTCTCTGAGCCCATGTGGCAGGTGCAGGGTACAGTCTTGAGCAAAGCATGTGTTGCTTACATGCGGTTACACCTCGTTCATGCTAACAAAATGGCCTCAAGCTTGGCTGCTTAGGCCGCATGGGTAGCACATGGTGATCACATGGTTGAAGTCTCCCACTTGACTTCCCCCACACCTCTCCTCTAGGAATAGCACATCACCAAGGCCAGAAGACAAAAGAGAGACTGGTTCAGCCTGGGCGGAGCCCTTTTGTCTCCCCTGGTCTCCTCCCTATGTGAGGTCACCAGGGGGAGGAGCCCCCGCCCCCTCTCTACATCTCTTAGAATCATTTTTCGGTATAATTCTTTGCCCAATGATTATAGAGTTGGGCTGGTAGTATAATGGGGTTCTGGGCAAGATCCCCAAAACATAGACTCCAAGGTTAACACTTCATCTCCCTTTGGGTAAGGAGATCAGTGCCTGGATCTTTCCTGGGCTTTGAACTGTGACATGTGTATATTCTGAGCGTGCGCCTTGACCTGACACATCTGGGGAATCTATCGGGGCGACTGTAAGATCTTCCCCAGGCCAGATGTTGTCATAAAACCATAAACCCTTTGAAGTAAAGGTGGTGCCAGTCTGTCTATCAAAGATATGCGGATCGTTTGCCCAACACATCCTGTCTAAATGAACCCCCGCTGGGTTAATGAGGGTTGCAGTCTTATGCAGATACAGGCTTTTGACCTGTTTGTATTATCTGTTAGCATTATCTGTTTTGTATATCTTGTGTACTGTATGTAAATCCACAAATGTAAAGCACCATGGAATTAATATAATAATGTACAGCACCATGGGATTAATATAATAATGTACAGCAGCATGGAAATAATATAATAATGTACAGCACCATGGGATTAATATAATAATGTACAGCACCATGGAATTAATATAATAATGTACAGCACCATGGGATTAATATAATAATGTACAGCGCCATGGAATTAATGGTGCTATATAAATAAACAATAATAATAATAATAATGGCTGATTGCTTCAAGGACAGGACAATAGGCCTGAACTAGAAAGTAGTTTGAACACACTCCAGTTGCCCCATTAGTCTTGATCCTAGGCACCAACCCCCACTGTGCAGTAATATAGACCGGAATTAATATCATAAAACCATATCTGAGCCTCATATCATGACAGGGGGATCTGTAGATGACACTATTATGGGGGATCTGTAGATGACACTATTATGGGGGATCTGTAGATGACACTATTATGGGGGATCTGTAGATGACACTGTTATGGGGGATCTGTAGATGACACTGTTATGGGGGATCTGTAGATGACACTGTTATGGGGGATCTGTAGATGACACAGTTATGGGGGATCTGTAGATGACACAGTTATGGGGGACCTGTAGATGACACTGTTATGGGGGATCTGTAGATGACACTGTTATGGGGGATCTGTAGAGGACACTGTTATGGGGGATCTGTAGATGACACTGTTATGGGAGGATCTGTAGATGACACTGTTATGGGGGATCTGTAGATGACACTATTATGGGGGATCTGTAGATGACACTGTTATGGGGGATCTGTAGGTGACACTGTTATGGAGGATCTGTAGATGACACTGTTATGGGGGATCTGTAGATGACACTGTTATGGGGGATCTGTAGATGACACTATTATGGGGGATCTGTAGATGACACTTATGGGGGATCTGTAGATGACACTATTATGGGGGATCTGTAGATGACAATGTTATGGGGGATCTGTAGATGACACTATTATGGGGGATCTGTAGATGACAATGTTATGGGGATCTGTAGATGACACTGTTATGGGGGGATCTGTAGGTGACACTGTTATGGGGGATCTGTAGATGACACTGTTATGGGGGATCTGTAGATGACACTGTTATGGGGGATCTGTAGATGACACTGTTATGGGGGATCTGCAGATGACACTGTTATGGGGGATCTGTAGATGACACTGTTATGGGGGATCTGTAGATGACACTGTTATGGGGGATCTGTAGATGACACTATTATGGGGGATCTGTAGATGACAATGTTATGGGGGATCTGTAGATGACACTATTATGGGGGATCTGTAGATGACAATGTTATGGGGGATCTGTAGGTGACACTGTTATGGGGGTTCTGTAGATGACACTGTTATGGGGGATCTGTAGATGACAATGTTATGGGGGATCTGTAGATGACACTGTTATGGGGGATCTGTAGGTGACACTGTTATGGAGGATCTGTAGATGACACTGTTATGGGGGATCTGTAGATGACGCACTGTTATGGAGGATCTGTAGATTACACTGTTATGGGGGATCTGTAGATTATACTGTTATGGGGGATCTTTAGATGACACGCTGCTATGGGGGATCTGCAGGTGACACTGTTATGGGGGATCTGTAGATGACACTGTTATGAGGGATCTGTAGATGACACATTGTTATGGGGGATCTGTAGGTGACACTATTATGGGGGATCTGTAGATGACACTGTTATGGGAGATCTGTAGATGACATTGTTATGGGGGATCTGTAGATGACACTTATGGGGGATCTGTAGATGACACTGTTATGGGGGATCTGTAGATGACACTGTTATGGAGGATCTGTAGATGACACTGTTATGGGGGATCTGTAGATGACACTGTTATGGGGGATATGTAGATTATACTGTTATGGGGGATCTGTAGATGACACGCTGTTATGGGGGATCTGTAGGTGACACTGTTATGGGGGATCTGTAGATGACACTGTTATGGGGGATCTGTAGATGACACTGTTATGGGGGATCTGTAGATTATACTGTTATGGGGGATCTGTAGAGGACACTGTTATGGGGGATCTGTAGATTATACTGTTATGGGGGATCTGTAGATGACACTGTTATGGGGGATCTGTAGATTATACTGTTATGGGGGATCTGTAGATGACACTGTTATGGGGGATCTGTAGATGACACTGTTGTGGGGGATCTGTAGATGACACACTGTTATGGGGGATCTGTAGATGACACTGTTATGGAGGATCTGTAGATGACACTGTTATGGGGATCTGTAGATGACACTGTTATGGGGGATCTGTAGATGACACTGTTATGGGGGAATCTGTAGATGACACTGTTATGAGGGAGCTGTAGATGACACTGTTATGGGGGATCTGTAGATGACACTTATAGAGGATCTGTGGGTGTGAACGGTGAGTAATTACCTAAACAGTTTGGTGGCATTATACTGTGTTTTCGGTATATTGGGCCATTATACTGTGTATGGATACTTAGGGGACCACATACATGTGGGGACACAAAGCAGGGCACTTACTGGACAATATACTGCATAGGGCATTATGCTATGTGGGGGCTCTTAGAGGACAGCGGACAGCACTCAGCTAGGGCTCTGTTCACATCTGCTGAGTTTTCTGGTTTTTTTTTTTATCTGTCTTAAAATAAAGGCTTCATCATAAATCCTGTCACTGTCACCGGTTCCCATCGCCCTCCGTGTCTCTCTATTTTCCTCCCTTCCATTAGACGTTGGCTTTTTGACGGAAAGAAATAGCACCGGCCGCCGTGTCCTTTTTTAGAGGCTGTTCACACGATGGGACGTGAACAAGAATTTGAGGTGGAATTCTGCCTCCGATTCCTCTCCTCATTTCGCGTCTCCGGTTTTCCACCGCTGACTAGGCTCAGACTAGACGCACGGCGCTTATTTTATCGATGTCCTGCTTCAGTCTCTGCTCTCCATGCAGGTGGATTCAGGGCATAATTTGGCGCCGATTTTGAGGCGGAATCCACCTCCAAATCAGCGCCAAATTACATGTGAACATTCCCTGATGGATACAAATTGTAGACTCGGTTTCTTTCTCGTATTCACTTCAATTGGATGTTTTTTTCCATTTTTCTGTTCCTTCGATGGATAAAAATAATAGAAAACAAGGCGCAGATGACGATGGGGAGGGGGTGCAGGTTGTCTAAGCTGTCTAGGGTACCAAGATACCATGGCGTAGGTATAGGAGTGTAGCAGTACTGAGCCCTGGAGCCTCAGGGGGCCCAAAAACCTCTCTACAACAGGGGGGCCCCATTACAGATTATGAATTGGGGCCCCAGAGCTTGAAGTGAGGCCTCTGGTGACAGCACATTGATATGGGGTGCACTGGGTACTACACAGTTAGTCACATCCACTCAGCCTATGACATAGTTCCTGCCATTGCCACAGCCCCCATTCACCCTCTCTATACCCAGTGCCAGCTCTTATCACCCCCTGTGGATATCCAGGTCCCTGACTACAGCTGGCACCTCTGCAGCCAGGAGCAATAGCAGTTTTCACTCCTCCCCCCGGAGCCTCCACTTGGTTGCGTCCTCCTCCCCGTCTATATATATAAAGCGCCGCGGCCGGCAGCCAGTACCGTGCAGTGTCTGGGGGTGTGCGCTGGTGAAGGCTGAAACATGAAGACGATCATCGCTGCCTACTCCGGGCTGCTGCGGGGTGAGCACGGGCTGCGGGCACTGCCAGGCTGCCTTTATTGCATTGGGCTCTAGTAGTTGCAATTAGGACTAATCTGGTAATTGGGGCAGGTGCAGCTGATGGATGGGGGTGACATCACCTTAGCATTATATAATGTAATAGTATGGCTAGTATATAATAAGCCCCAGGCTACAGACTTCTGAATAGATCTTTCCATCACCTGCTCTGAGCTGTCTAATACAGATGTAGCAGAGCTGGTTTTGTCATGGCCCTGATGTATTTTGGTAAATAGTAATGCAGACACCTGCAGTCCTATGTAAAGGGGTGTATTAGCCTAATGACTGACTCAGCTCTGCTACATCTGTCTAAAGGATTTATAAAAAACAATGGTATATTTGTCTGCATTGCAACCTGTGGAACTACAACTCCCAGCAAACTCAGTAGCTACAGAGCAGTAGGTGATCTGCTGTATTGGGTGCAGCGCTGATGTGTAGATGGCGGTATTTAGGAAAGTGTCAAGCGCTTGCTCTATATAATACACAGATGTAGCAGAGCTGAAGGTGTCGTCTTATCTTTTATGTATTGTGGGAACTTTCTGATACTTTGAAGATAATACAGAAACCTGATGTGTGACAAAATCGGCTCTGCTACATCGCTGCACAAAGGATTGCTTACAATGTACATTTTGGCTCCCTCACTTGCCACCTGTGGCTCTCTAGATCTGATGGGGGTTGTAGTCTCACCCACCTGGATAGCATCAGGTTACAGATCATGGGTAAAGGGATAGGTTACAGGTGTATTGGGTAAACATTGGGTAACACTGTATATATGGTGCCAGGGACTGTAATATCAAGGGGAGATGTGTGGGGTTGGAGCCTTTCTTAAAGGTAATGGGGATGTGCACTGTGGAGTTCCTGATACATAATACCATATTCAGAACCTGTCGCTGAAGTTTTGTTGCAATTGTATCCAGTCTAGATGATCCTCCAGTTTACTGATACATTGTAACAGCCCATCAGGATAGGACAGTTTTGTGCTGCTGATGTTTAGACTGGATAAATTTGTAACAAACCCTCAGCTGTGAGAAGTATTCTGTCTGGACAGAGATCTTGACAGTGGTGAGGAATTGATCCTCTGCTGTGTATCAGTGCATGCAAGTAGTAGTTCAATGCTGTCTGGAATACCTGCATGGTTCATTGCACATAGTGTTCAGTGAAGGGGTGCATGTGTGAGATCAGTCCCATGTAAAAGCAGCCAATCATAATATTGTCATAGACTGCACCATTACAAACTCACCGGTACTACATCTATATATTGCAGGACTGAATGTGTGGCTTGTGGCCAAGCTTTGGTACAGTCCTGTATATTACAGGTGATAGAAGCTGTGGTCACTCTCAATCTCCAGAGCTGCACTCACTATTCTGCTGGCTTCAGAGCTGAAATCTTCTTGCCTTCCCTGTTTGCACCGGTAGTTTCTAATAAGTGTCATCTTTACAAAAGGTCCTGTAAAGTCATTCTATGTAGAGACCTTTCCTTCTCCTTGGATTATAGCAGCGTGGATACAAGTTTGTCCACAAGCCTACTGACTGTTTCCAGTTTTCCAGCAGAATAGTGAGCGCAGCTCTGCAGTATAATACAGGATGTAACTCAGGATCAGTACAGGATAAGTAATGTAATGTATGTACACAGTGACTGCACCAGCAGAATAGTGAGCACAGTTCTGGAGTATAATACAGGATGTAACTCAGGATCAGTACAGGATAAGTAATGTACAGTATGTACACAGTAACTGTACCAGCAGAATAGTGAGTGCAGCTCTGGAGTATAATACAGGATGTAACTCAGGATCAGTACAGGATAAGTAATGTAATGTATGTACACAGTGACTGTACCAGCAGAATAGTGAGCGCAGCTCTGGAGTATAATACAGGATGTAACTCAGGATCAGTACAGGATAAGTAATGTAATGTATGTACACAGTGACTGCACCAGCAGAATAGTGAGTGCAGCTCTGGAGTATAATACTGGATGTAACTCAGGATCAGTAATGTATGTAGACTGTGCATACTCTGCTCCGCCTGCAGCGATCTCGTGTGTAGCCTTCACCACCTGACACTATAAATATTCACACATTGTTCCATCCTTAATGAGCCCTCATGAAATAAACAGCGGCTGCTCGGTTACATGGCGGCCGGCGATCTGCTCTGAGGTCCTGCCTGTAGGATTTCAAGGGCATTTACTATTTATAAGTGTCATGGACCGGATCCTATTGGTCGGATCACAATGGGGTCACTGGGAAGACGTCCTATAATAATCACTCTAAGATTTCTGGGTTTTATTCTTTATTTTGCAACTTTGTAAACTTTTTAGTTAATGTGAAGCTTTAAAAAAAACAAAAAACAAAAACCAAACAGGAAACGGCAGTGAAGGATCTGGCCGCAGCTTCGGCAATGAAATGGTCCTGTTGAAATATGCAGCAGATAAGCGGATTGTGAAGGCAGAGTCCAATGTGTCAGGACTACAGCTTTGTCCCTAGTTAACATCACCGGCCCGGGCATGGCCGGCACCTACAGGGGATCGTTGTTAGATAGGTGGGGGAAGGGGTGGTACCCCAATTTTCTTCCTCCTCTTCCATAGTCACATGACAAGACCCCTCTGCAGTTTACTTTAGCCCCCTCCTCCTTTAATAGACCCAGTGCTTATTTTCCAAATTCGTCACACATCTACTCTAAAACCTAGATCTTCTCCAGTTACATCCAAAGCTGCATTCAGAATCCTGCTAGTAAACAGTGAAGACTGTGGATGCAGCTCTGGGTGTGACTGGAGGACAGTGTATGAAAGTTTTTCAATACTGTTGCATGTATTGTCTGGAAAGGGATTGAGCAGAGAAGGGAATGGACTGTGCATATAGTATACAGATAGTTTCTGGAGGGGGGGGGGTACATACTTATACTAATGATCAGTGTTTCTGCAGGGACCGGATCCAGCATCCTCTCCTCTGTCCGCGATCTGCCCTCTGTCCCCTGGCTCTCCAAGTATCAAGTGGAAAGACATCTTCAGATCATCTCTGTGTTACAATGGGTCCTCAGCTTCCTGGCAATGGGTAAGATTCATTATAGCCACATGTGGGTTAGAGCATAGCATCTCACTTTATGGCTGGTGCTGCAAAAGTGCAAAGGAAATAGGAGTTAAAATCTGCTCAGAGTAATGAGGGGTTAATAACAATATCTGTCTGACAGGGGTGGCCTGCACCGTGATCCTCCTCTACATCTTCTGCACAGACTGCTGGCTCATCGCTGCTTTATATCTGGCCTGGCTGGTGTTTGACTGGAATACCCCAAATAAAGGTAAGAGCTATCCGCACCCTACGAAACAGTGAGCGCAGCTCTGGAGTATACATAATGTACAGTATGTACACAGTGACTGTACCAGCAGAATAGTGAGTGCAGCTCTGGAGTATAATACAGGATGTAACTCAGGATCAGTACAGGATAAGTAATGTAATGTATGTACACAGTGACTGTACCAGCAGAATAGTGAGCGCAGCTCTGGAGTATAATACAGGATGTAACTCAGGATCAGTACAGGATAAGTAATGTAATGTATGTACACAGTGACTGTACCAGCAGAATAGTGAGCGCAGCTCTGGAGTATAATACAGGATGTAACTCAGGATCAGTACAGGATAAGTAATGTAATGTATGTACACAGTGACTGCACCAGCAGAATAGTGAGCGCAACTCTGGAGTATAATACAGGATGTAACTCAGGATCAGTACAGGATAAGTAATGTAATGTATGTACACAGTGACTGCACCAGCAGAATAGTGAGCGCAGCTCTGGAGTATAATACAGGATGTAACTCAGGATCAGTACAGGATAAGTAATGTAATGTATGTACACAGTGACTGCACCAGCAGAATAGTGAGTGCAGCTCTGGAGTATAATACAGGATGTAACTCAGGATCAGTACAGGATAAGTAATGTAATGTATGTACACAGTGACTGTACCAGCAGAATAGTGAGCGCAGCTCTGGAGTATAATACAGGATGTAACTCAGGATCAGTACAGGATAAGTAATGTAATGTATGTACACAGTGACTGTACCAGCAGAATAGTGAGCGCAGCTCTGGAGTCCTAAAGTAATAAAATGAATCTACACTTGATGTTCAGTATCTTATTCCATATCATTAACCCTTCACAGGTGGCAGGCGTTCCACATGGGTGAGAAACTGGGCAATGTGGCGCTACTTCCGGGACTACTTTCCTATACGGGTGAGTGTCTGGATTGTATATTCGGGGCCATTGATTTTTCTTATATCTGAGATGTGATATCGCTGTGGACTTTGTTCCTCCAGCGTTGCTCCTGTTTTTAGTACAGTGTGACGGTGCCAGACAGGTGTGCTGGGCAGAATCCTAAAGATAAGTGTGAATTAGGCTACAGGCAGATGATGATGTGCATGTACAGGTCTGTGAAAATACAGCACAGGATGGTATCTGTATACTATCCATACTATCGACTGATATATTTCAGTGAATGAACATAGACTGCATAATGGACAGGAATTGGACAAGTCCTGAGTCTTGGCTCACGGATCCATGGTACACGGTCCTGTGTATGGGGCCATAGAAAGAAAATGGATAGTACGCCATCCAAAACTGGTCCTGTTCATGTAGCCGAAGGATTGTGCCCACTACACCAGAGCAGCCATCACATGACCAATGACTTGGGTATATATACAGGCGTCAGTGACCCTGTATAACTGGAGGGGCATTAATGGGGTCCTCTATGTATTAATAATCTCAACCACTATACAAACACTAGACCTGCTACTCCAGCATAGAAAAGGATTCTTTACTGTAAAAGCAGTGAGTTTATAGTCCTGGAAGTCCCATAGAAGTGAATGGTCACGCAAGTTCATTGGCGGTCCATTCACAAGGAGGTTTTCGGAGGACTTTTGGTTCCCCCACCCTCCTGATCACTGATGGACCTGGCGATCAGGCCCTCCAGTGATGGGACACTTATCTCCTGTCCTGTGGATAGGGGATAAGTGTCCATAACTGGACAACCCCTTTGACCATTCTGTATCTTAGTCTGTGCAGATGTAGCAGAGTTAAATTTGTCACTTTCCATAGAAGTGCAGGTCTTACCAGCCCTATGGTTGCCCATATGGAGGAATGTCACTTCCTGTGACTATATGGAGCCTCCAGCTGGCAGGTGACGTGTCTGATAACTCCGGGGACACCGCCACTTGTTTGTTAGGACTTTGACTGAAGAAATTCCCAGGCTGTAGAGTAATTGTCTTATCTCAGACACTTACGACATTGACCTTTGTCATGGCAGCTG
Source organism: Leptodactylus fallax (assembly GCA_947044405.1). Classification (NCBI taxonomy): domain Eukaryota; kingdom Metazoa; phylum Chordata; class Amphibia; order Anura; family Leptodactylidae; genus Leptodactylus; species Leptodactylus fallax. Next base: position 307,724 of record CAMRHE010000852.1, on the reverse strand, counting down.
ATAGGACTTGATACTAAAGACAAGGAGCTGATAGATTTTGGCTGACCTGATCACGTGCCCTGACTGTAGCTTAGTGGGCATCGGGCTCAACCCCTGCCAAACACGTTCAGACTTTGTTCTGAGTAATGGCGACTCTTGGACTGGTCTGAGCTTCTTATATTTTTCTTCCAGTTGATCAAAACCCACAACCTGCTTCCAAGTCGCAACTACATCTTTGGCTACCACCCCCACGGTATCATGTGCCTGGGGGCCTTCTGCAACTTTGGTACCGAAGCCACCGGTGTCTCCAAAAAGTTCCCGGGTATTAAGCCATACCTCGCCACATTGGCAGGGAACTTCAGGATGCCAGTTCTAAGGGACTACCTAATGTCTGGAGGTAAGGGGTGGCCCTTGGGTAAAGAACAATGTCTATATAAAATATTCTCTAACAAGTGGCCTAAATATTAGAGGACTGTATTATAAGCAATGGTCCACCTATAGATTCCCTATACATGAGTATGATACTAGGGATCTGTCTGTGGGGTATCTGGTTCCCTATTCTGCAGACCATGTGTTTTTGGTGTTGGCCCCTTTAAGGCATCAAACTAAAGGGCCATAGATATCTGGTTTACAACCCAAATTTGCAGTACCTTAATCTTAGAGGACTCCCATAACCTCCCTTCCTCACCATCAGTGAAAAGTGGCTACAAAACATCTCTATAGGACCAGGCCTATCAACATTATGTATTTAGCCCATTGATTTTAGCGTAAATGGCGTAATACTTAATTTTGCCTGTGGGGGTGCTGCAGGGAAACTGAATACTTGCCAGGTTTAACCCTTATATTACAACTGATGTCGGAGGACATTCTGTGACTGCTTTGTGCCTCCCCAAAAATAAAACAGTCCCTTACACTCAGACTTTCCCCACAGACTTTTGAGGAACTTTCACCAACTCCAACCCTTTGCATCCTTATATAGGCTCAACTCCACTGATTCTGGCGCAGTTGGAATTTTTTCTCTAGCCCCTACTATTCCTGAGCAATCAGTGCTGTTAGTTTCAGCACCTGATAGGCTAATTGGGCTCCCCACTGCCAAATGGGAGGGTCCCAGACTACCTGCTTCAGCCCAGGAATACTTAAATGACAGTGGGAGCTTGGTAAGCTTAGTGGGTGCTGAAACTAACAGCACTGATTGCTCTGGATCGGTGGGGGCTAGAGAAAAAAATTCCAACTGCGCCAGAATCAGTGGAGCCGTACATATTCAAGGATGCAAAAAGCTGGAATTGGTGAAAGGTGTCCGTTAAGTTCCTTTTTGCATGAACCACCAACATATATCTGCTGTCCCATAAACAGTTAAGTCCTTGGATTAAAAAAAAAAAAGCCTTTCCAAAAACAGTGCCACACTTGTTCACAGGAAGTGTCTGGTACTGCAGGTCTGGCTAAGGAGCTGATCTACAATAGCAGATAAGCTGTGAACTGGTGTGATTTAAAAAAACAAAAAAAAAAACATATCTCCAGGAAGTGTAATACACTCCTGCTTAGTGGTTTTTCAGTACCTTCATATCTGTTTATGGGAAAGCTGGGTGGAACTATAATATGACTGCCATTAGAAATCAAACTAGGGGTGATAATTGGGATTGTCCTAATGTCTTCTGGCCCTTCTAACAAAGTGACTATCCAAAATGGACAACCCCTTTAAATGGCAGTGCTATTCTTTTGATGGTGTCTATAGGGGGTGGGTGGAAATCTTTCATCCAAGATTGCAGTCACTTAGATATTGGGGAATTGTATAAAGCAATTGCTCAATAGTTTCAATGGGATTAGAAAGTAGGGTTGCTTATTTCCAGAAACAGCGCCACCAGTGTTCATAGGCAGTGTCTGGTATTGCAGTATTAAAGTGAAGGTGCTGAGCAGCCCTACCAGGCACAGCTTACTGTCAATTTAATTTCTGTACCTGGACAACCCCTTTAAGAATTTTAACCATCGGGTTTGGAGCTTTGGTAGGGATTGGAGCCACTTTTCACACCTTGTTAAAGGGTCCTTCATCAGGTGACCTCGAAATCTCCCGTTTCCTGTGTCCTCTGGCCGGCCGCTGGTCTGACCATGAAAGTAAAGCCTATGACCTATCAGACTAAAATAGCCGCCCGTCGACTTTCCACCCGTGGCTTTCTTCCAGTGTTTCTCGGAGCATTACATCTGCGGAGTCTTGCCAGACTTTGTCGCGTCCTTCTGCTTGACAACTGACTGGTCCAAGGTCACGGAGGGAACGGTCATAACCTATAGAACAGAGCAATGATTGACCACGGTATAAAAGAGCCGGACACGGAGATCTGGGAAATTTTAATTTTTGTTGTTGTTGCTAGAAATCCCAACCAGGATGTCTGAAAGGGGTGTGGGGGAGGGGGAGAATCTGGCGAGGATTACTGGGTCTATAAAAGTTACACCACAGTAATCCCCTTGTAGTCGTGAATTATTCCCAGCAATTCTGTTAATCTAAGGCTAATACAGGAAGTCAAACAACTCGCTGATACTGCCCCCTAGTGGCCAAAAAACCTTAATGGATAAATGGTCATTTTATTTTGACAGGAATCTGCCCAGTGAACCGCGACACCATAGACTACATCCTCTCCAAAAACGGTACTGGGAACGCCGTGGTGATAGCGGTTGGAGGTGCTGCAGAGTCCCTGGACTGTCAGCCGGGTAAAAATACTGTGATCCTAAAAGAGAGGAAAGGATTTGTGAAGATTGCCATACAGCATGGGTAAAAAGAAATGACTTGTAACTAAAGGGTTAATGCTGTCAGATCAGCATAGCTATATTATGTATATACAGTAGGGGGCAGTATTATAGTAATATTCTTGTACATAGGAGCAGTATTATAGTAGTTATATTCTTGTACATAGGGGGCAGTATTATAGTAGTTATATTCTTGTACATAGGAGCAGTATTATAGTAGTTATATTCTTGTACATAGGGGGCAGTATTATAGTAGTTATATTCTTGTACATAGGAGCAGTATTATAGTAGTTATATTCTTGTACATAGGGGGCAGTATTATAGTAGTTATATTCTTGTACATAGGAGCAGTATTATAGTAGTTATATTCTTGTACATAGGAGGTAGTATTATAGTAGTTATATTCTTGTACATAGGAGCAGTATTATAGTAGTTATATTCTTGTACATAGGAGCAGTATTATAGTAGTTATATTCTTGTACATAGGGGGCAGTATTATAGTAGTTATATTCTTGTACATAGGGGCAGTATTATATTAGTTGTATTCTTGTACATAGGAGTCAGTATTATAGTAGTTATATTCTTGTACATAGGGGGCAGTATTATAGTAGTTATATTCTTGTACATAGGAGTAGTATTATAGTAGTTATATTCTTGTACATAATAGGCAGTATTATAGTAGTTATATTCTTGTACATAGGAGCAGTATTATAGTAGTTATATTCTTGTACATAGGAGTAGTATTATAGTAGTTATAGTCTTGTACATAATAGGTAGTATTACAGTAGTTATATTCTTGTACATAGGAGCAGTATTATAGTAGTTATATTCTTGTACATAGGGCAGTATTATAGTAATTATATTCTTGTACATAGGAGGTAGTATTATAGTAGTTATATTCTTGTACATAGGAGCAGTATTATAGTAGTTATATTCTTGTACATAGGAGCAGTATTATAGTAGTTATATTCTTGTACATAGGAGCAGTATTATAGTAGTTATATTCTTGTACATAGGAGCAGTATTATAGTAATTATATTCTTGTACATAGGAGGTAGTATTATAGTAGTTATATTCTTGTACATAGGAGCAGTATTATAGTAGTTATATTCTTGTACATAGGAGGTAGTATTATAGTAGTTATATTCTTGTACATAGTAGTATTATAGCAGTTATATTCTTGTACATAGGAGCAGTATTATAGTAGTTATATTCTTGTACATAGGAGGTAGTATTATAGTAGTTATATTCTTGTACATAGTAGTATTATAGCAGTTATATTCTTGTACATAGGAGTAGTATTATAGTAGTTATATTCTTGTACATAGGAGCAGTATTATAGTAGTTATATTCTTGTACATAGGAGGTAATATTATTGTAGTTATATTCTTGTACATAGGAGCAGTATTATAGTAGTTATATTCTTGTACATAATAGGCAGTATTATAGTAGTTATATTCTTGTACATAGGAGCAGTATTATAGTAGTTATATTCTTGTACATAGGAGTAGTATTATAGTAGTTATATTCTTGTACATAGGAGGTAGTATTATAGTAGTTATATTCTTGTACATAGTAGTATTATAGCAGTTATATTCTTGTACATAGGAGCAGTATTATAGTAGTTATATTCTTGTACATAGGAGTAGTATTATAGTAGTTATATTCTTGTACATAGGAGCAGTATTATAGTAGTTATATTCTTGTACATAGGAGCAGTATTATAGTAGTTATATTCTTGTACATAATAGGCAGTATTATAGTAGTTATATTCTTGTACATAGGAGCAGTATTATAGTAGTTATATTCTTGTACATAGGAGTAGTATTATAGTAGTTATATTCTTGTACATAGGAGCAGTATTATAGTAGTTATATTCTTGTACATAGGAGGTAGTATTATAGTAGTTATATTCTTGTACATAGGGGCAGTATTATAGTAGTTATATTCTTGTACATAGGAGGTAGTATTATAGTAGTTATATTCTTGTACATAGGAGTAGTATTATAGTAGTTATATTCTTGTACATAGGAGGTAGTATTATAGTAGTTATATTCTTGTACATAGGAGCAGTATTATAGTAGTTATATTCTTGTACATAGGAGCAGTATTATAGTAGTTATATTCTTGTACATAGGGGCAGTATTATAGTAGTTATATTCTTGTACATAGGAGCAGTATTATAGTAGTTATATTCTTGTACATAGGGGGCAGTATTATAGTAGTTATATTCTTGTACATAGGAGCAGTATTATAGTAGTTATATTCTTGTACATAGGGGCAGTATTATAGTAGTTATATTCTTGTACATAGGGAGCAGTATTATAGTAGTTATATTCTTGTACATAGGAGCAGTATTATAATAGTTATATTCTTGTACATATAAGGCAGTACTAGTGGAGTAATACTTCTGCATCTAGCTCTGGTTATTAGGACTACTTTACTACATGGGTTGTCATTTCTGGTAACTGTGCCCATGTTATCCCTCTTTATTCTTGTAGCGGTAGTTTATACATGCTTGTGTGTTTCTTAATGTATTATATTCAGGTGCTAGTTTAGTTTGGCCTCCAACCTCAGGTCTTTCAGGTTTGAAAAAGTACTACCTAGTTGTCAGGTCATGCTGGGACTTGTAGTATCACAACAGCTGGGGAGGATTGTTCTTGCATTCCTATAGATCTGTATATATAATTTATGTATTTTTCTTATAGGGCTGACCTTGTCCCTGTCTACTCCTTTGGGGAGAATGAAGCTTACAAGCAAGTTGTATTTGAAGAAGGCTCTTGGTGGCGATGGCTGCAGAGGAAGTTCCAGAAATATGTTGGGTTTGCCCCCTGTGTCTTCCATGGCTGTGGGTTCTTCTCTGCTGACAGCTGGGGGCTGGTGCCTTATGCCAATCCCATCACCACTGTGGGTGAGTGATACATTGTATCTATATGTTACATCTTACTATATTGAAACTGCAACACTGTCTCAAATCCTCAATGGATATCCCTGAACCCCTTCATATCTGATCAACGGGAAAGTAGGGGATGTATCGGCAGGTTTTTCTTTTTTATATTAACCACATAGTGGTGAAATGTATCTTATATATTCTCTTTATAATTTTTTTTTTTTCTGATAAATTTTTTGTTCAATTTTTATTTTCTGTACATAATTATGGGGGCGGCCATTATGTTAAGAATTTTTTACTTTATTTTTAACATAAAAATTTGGTCTAAGAAAATGGGTAATTTTCTTGTGATCTATTCCCTTTAAGGTGGACTATTTTAAGGGTTATGTTTTATGAACAATTTGTAGATCATGGTGGATTATTTAGACCCTGGAACCAAAAGCTAAAATTCTCCAACCATGAAAAGCTTTATCTATCATTCCTTCTCCCTTCCAGTTGGAGAACCCATCACGGTCCCTAAAATAGAAAAGCCTAGCCAGAAGGACGTGGACCTCTACCACAGCATGTACCTGACCTCCCTGCAGAAGCTCTTTGACAAATACAAGACCAAATTTGGGTTGTCGGAGTCTGATGTGCTGGAATTCAACTGAAGCCGCGGTAGACTGTCGATCGATCAATGTCCTGTTGGAAGATTTATCTCGAACTCAACAAGCTGTCCATGAGTCATTTACATGAGCTTTGTCAGCGACCGAGCTGTCATCCTTTCAGACTTTTACCTGATAAAGCAATGCTCCCTTCCTGGTAATGACTGCTCCGAGGACTATCTCCGCACTTACTCCTACGAGCAGTGAGAATGAAGGGTCTGTATGTAAGGACCTCCTGGTCTCCTTATCTGCTGTACTACCCAATGATGGGCTCCGGTTATGAGGAAGACCAAGATGTTGGCTCACATCCTCCTAAGATGTTGTTTGACTTGCCATTGGGAAGCAAGATGTCCAGTACACAAGGGATTGTCCTATGATATGGTTCCTGTTGGAGAAGGTCCATCCTGGTAGAACCATGGGCATCTTGCTACAATGTGACCAATATGTATACTGTGTAAAGGGTATCTTCTTATAGTATCTGATAGATCCATTACACTGTAGCCATCATTACTTTCAGTATTGTCTAGTATGTGCCCAACTCAAAGATCTTATAGGGGTCTGATATATGGGATGTCCGCCAATCCTGAGAATAAATCCATTTATTCATGGGACCTGTGGCAAAGCTGCATTCAAGTAATTGTGGCCAAGCTGCAGTTTCCTTGGTGGTTGGGACCTGGTGTGCACGGAAAGCTTTGGAGATGATGGGCTAAATAGGTATTGCATTCTCAGGATCATGAGGGTCCCAGAGATTGGACCCCTACTGATACCCTATCCTAGCAGTATGCCTTCACTCTATAAGACGGGAAAAACCTTCTTCACCATGCAGAAGTTGGTGCCCATATTGGTAGATCTTTAGCTGAAGTCTTCTGTGGAGAGAATACATTGCCCCGATAAACTTGATCAGATGTCTCAAAAAGTGACATCACCATTTGTACAGTGATGTCACTAGTTAGACTGTCAATCTTAGCATTGACTTGGAGCCAGTACTAACCACTGAAGTCTTCAGAGAAGCAGGACCATAGTGTCTTTAGCCTAAAAGCTTTTGGGTTCCCATCAAGATTCTACAACATGGTTGCCTAGAGAAGTGGCCCAATCCTAGAGTTCAACCTCTTCTCACAACCCTTGTGGTTGGTTCAACCCTAGGACTGTTTTGCCTTCCATTCACATTCATTTGGAGAGAGGCAGGGCTACCTTATTCATAATCTCCAGGACAAGGGGCCATCCAAAACTTCATACAGGCTCTCTCTTTTGTGGAGACCCTATAGCCTAGACTGGCTCTGCTGTATCTACAATACCATCACACCTTCAGGTCATTGGGTGGATGAACATGGTAGCAATTTCTGAGCACCGATTGACTAATCATGGTGCAAGAAGACATGGCTGTCCCTCAATGGTGGCTCTGCCTAGTAGACAATCATTGGAAACCTGATGGCGTCTGCTCAATGTCCATCTGCTGCTTTATGCAGAGCAGCCCAAAGCATGCCGTGTCCTGTTATATTGCTTTCACATAATTTACAATGCATGGAGTATTCCATGTTGACCTCCTACACCAGGGGTCAGAAACTACAACTCCCAGCATGCACACTCGCTCATCTGTTCTTGGAACTCATAGATGTGAATGGACTGGCCCACCAGAGTACTGGAGGATCCTCCAGTGGGCTCTAACATGTAATGGTCCAGCAGAAGATCCTCAAATTTAAAGAGTACTATGGTCTACTTCCTTCGAGTTGTTGGAGTTGGGACCCAAAATCACTTGTAACTGGTGGGCCCCAAGGCCCCAGTCTGACACTGAATGGAGCATACTGGGAGTTGTAGTTACCCCACAGCCTTACACAATGCAAGTGGCCATGAGTGAACTGTGAATGTTATACCCTACAAGTTGAGCACTAAACGTTTATGTCTATAACTGGCCCCAGAGATCTGAGTTGGCACATCCTAAACCTTGTCTGTCAGCACAAGGAGTCTTATCGACTCCCTCATAGCACAAGCAATGCAAGTTGGTAGTGAACCTCTATTTGAGGGTAAAAACCAAATATAATTTTTAAAAAAGCTTTTTGTATATTTGGTGCCAGGTTCACACAAGCCCAAATTGAACCTACACCATGTTAGTGCGATGGTTTGGCACAACATAAAAAAATTCAGTGGCTCTCTAGTTTCCAAATCTACAGCACCCAGCTGCATGCTCAGGGCATGCTGGGGGTTGTAGTTGGGGGCGCGTTGCTTAACAGTTCTAGTATAACTGGTACTGTAAACCTAATAAAACTGGTTGAGCTCTTTATGGACTTGTTGTGCCATTCTAAAGGCCGTAGGTTTGCTTTGGCGCTGTGTGTTCCTGGCCGTAGCGACTTCCTGCCCACCATTCAGCTCTACGAATGTCTCTATCTGATTGTAATCTCTGTATGTCTACATGTTGGGGAGGACACCTACTGGGAAGTGCAATTTTTTGGGTTTTTACTGTAGAACTTTTTTTTTTTTTTTTCAATGAGATGAAATATTCGCCAGTTCCTTGCAGAAGCGATGACACGACCTTCTTCGTGGATTTGGCGATCTGTGGACTTTGGAGGCTTCTGTAATTATTTCCGTGCCTTGATCTGTTCCGGACTGTGCTATTTTATGGTTTTGCTGTATTATATGCATCATGTATTTTATTTTTGTACAAGTCAATGTAAAAAAAAAAAAAAAAAATGAACAGACAACTTCTAGAACTTGGATTTTCTGTCGCCTAAAACGCTTGCCGCAATTGGCCGGGGCCATTGAGCGAGACCAGTAAAGGGGCAAGTAGATTCCTCCTTCCCCCTCAATCTATTGGATCAGGGGTGTAAGTAGGAAAGACCAGGCCCCATAGCAAGCTTATAAAAAATAGAGGAATGTGAGTTCAGAATCCAAGACTGAGCTACGAATGATAGACATGGCCATAGTTTCATATTATATCACCTGTTTAACCCTTTCAGAGCTGAGTGCTCTACATACATGGTGGATGCCGGCTGTATAATACAGCCAGCACCCGCTGCGATCAGTGCTGACACCGATTGCAGCTGTTGACATTTTAGATGCTGCGGTTAAGCATAACCGTGGCATCTGAAGTGCACAGCCACCATGGGCGCTGCCATCTTTGACCAATCGTCATAAGAGGGTGGCTATCAGTTACAATGACAGCCGGAAGCCTATTGAAGGCTCAAAGGTTTGTCATTATATTACTTCTATTACACGCTGCCTCAGGCATTGTGTAATAGAAGGCAATGTATTTTACTATTCACCAAAATATATTAGTATTGCAGTGAAGAGTACGAACAATCAGACCCCAAAGGGTTCAAGGTCCTTAGGGGGTCTGAAAATAAGTTTTTAAAAATAGAAAAAAAAATATATATTCTAATCCTGCCCCTTCTCCTTATTCTAGATCACATATAAAAATAAACACAAACACTTTAGGTCTCCAGCGCTCCAAAATGTCCGAACTACTAAAACATAAAAATATCTATCCCATACGGTGAACGGCGCAGCAGGGAAAAAAAATCAAAATAGCCAAATGGATTTTTTTTTTTTTTCAACACTTTGCCTCTTAGAAAAAAAAATGGAATAAAAAGAGATCAAATCATCAGAACTTCCCCAAGATGGTATTAATAAAAACGCTATCTTGTCCATAGAAAAAAAAAAAGCCATACAAGGCTCCATACACATAAATATAAAAAGTTACAGGTGTCACAATATGGCGACACAATTTTTATTTTATTTTTTCTCTTTTGCAAGGTTTTTTTTTTTTTTTATAAAAGGTATCAAAAAAACTACAAAGACTATATAGATTTGGCATCGCTGTGTTCGTACTGACCTGCAGAATACAGGTAACTGGTCATAATTACCACACAGTAAATGCTGTAAAAATTAAACCCATAAGAAATTAGCACAAATGTATTTTTTTCCAAATTCCACCTAATTCTGAATTTTTTCCAGCTTCCCAGTACATTGTACAGGATATTGAATGGTGTGTACATACATTACTTATCCTGTTAGTACATACAGATGTGGGTGCAGAGAGCAGTCATTGAATAGTAAATAGTGTTTGCTTTCTATAAAGGTTAACACAGGGGGCGCAGTGACAAGTCATGCTATAGAGCAGGGCTCCCAAATCTGTGTATTTCAAACTCTTGCACAACAACTCCCAGCATGCCCTGCAACAGTTGAAGGACTATAATTTGCTGACCACTTGCTGCTTATCCTGGATTGAACAGCAGAATAGTGAGTGCAGCTCTGGAGTGTAATACAGGATGTAACTCAGGATCAGTAACACAGTTTTTGGACATAGTGAGTGCAGCTCTGGAGTCACTATTCTGCTGATGCAGTCACTGTGTACATACATTACTAATCCTGTACTGATCCTGAGTTATATCCTGTATTATACTCCAGAGCTGCGCTCACTATTCTGCTGGTGCAGTCACTGTGTACATACATTACATTACTTATCCTGTACTGATCCTGAGTTACATCCTGTATTATACTCCAGCGCTGCGCTCACTATTCTGCTGGTGCAGTCACTGTGTACGTACATTACATTACTTATCCTGTACTGATCCTGAGTTACATCCTGTATTATACTCCAGAGCTGCGCTCACTATTCTGCTGGTGCAGTCACTGTGTACGTACATTACATTACTTATCCTGTACTGATCCTGAGTTACATCCTGTATTATACTCCAGAGCTGCGCTCACTATTCTGCTGGTGCAGTCACTGTGTACATACATTACATTATCCTGTACTGATCCTGAGTTACATCCTGTATTATACTCCAGAGCTGCACTCACTATTCTGCTGGTGCAGTCACTGTGTACATACATTACATTACTTATCCTGTACTGATCCTGAGTTACATCCTGTATTATACTCCAGAGCTGCGCTCACTATTCTGCTGGTGCAGTCACTGTGTACATACATTACATTACTTATCCTGTACTGATCCTGAGTTATATCCTGTATTATACTCCAGAGCTGCGCTCACTATTCTGCTGGTGCAGTCACTGTGTACATACATTACATTACTTATCCTGTACTGATCCTGAGTTACATCCTGTATTATACTCCAGAGCTGCACTCACTATTCTGCTGGTACAGTCACTGTGTACATACATTACATTACTTATCCTGTACTGATCCTGAGTTACATCCTGTATTATACTCCAGAGCTGCACTCACTATTCTGCTGGTGCAGTCACTGTGTACATACATTACATTACTTATCCTGTACTGATCCTGAGTTACATCCTGTATTATTGTCCAGAGCTGCGCTCACTATTCTGCTGGTACAGTCACTGTGTACATACATTACATTACTTATCCTGTACTGATCCTGAGTTACATCCTGTATTATACTCCAGAGCTGCACTCACTATTCTGCTGGTGCAGTCACTGTGTACATACATTACATTACTTATCCTGTACTGATCCTGAGTTACATCCTGTATTATTGTCCAGAGCTGTGCTCACTACTATGTAGCAGAATATCTCTGCTAGTTCACAATGCACATATTCCATATTAGCAGGAATGCAACTCTACCTTGCGGTGTGTTCAGACTACATATAAGAGCTGCTCCTTTCTTTCATCACACTGACCCCCCCGCAGTGCACACTATTTAACCATTGAACTCAATGACACTCCAGCATGCAGTTAGCGCCTCCTTGTGGTGGATTCAGAATGTCATAATGTGCCTGGTGGAGTGAGATCTATAGACTGACAATTGTTCTCTGCTCTGGGATAAGATAAGGGTCTTGAATAGGAGACCTTACCTCTATTACCCATAATGCCCTAATAATATGGTGTGGTGTAATACACACAACCCCCTATTCTCCTATGTCAGGGGACAGCTGTGAAACTACAACTCCCAACATGCTCCATTCAGTTCCATGGGAGTTCCAAGAACAGCAGAGCAAGTATGCATGCTGGGAGTTGTAGTTTTACAACAGCTGGAGTGCCGAAGGTTGCCTTCCCCAGGCCTATATACTAGCTACATACAGATGGCCAAGGAAACTACAACTCCCAGCTCCATTCTCTTCTATGGGAGTACCAGAAGCAAGAATGCATGCTGGGAGTTGTAGTTTCACAATGGCTGAAGTTTGCTGACCCTGCAGTAGACATTAAAGTAACAGATGTCCGAAAAAAATTCCAAAAATGCAGAAAAACAGAAAAAAAAATCAGAGCCCGGGAGAAAATCTTATGAGAGTCCGGTCTATTTCAGAGGGCTGGCGCCATCTAGGGGTAAACTTGAAAAATATCACGTCAGGATTGGGCCGATTTCTCTGATTCAGCGCTGGACACATTTTTGGGTTTTATTCATACATGTGGTTTTGAGGGCTATAACATTTTTTTGGGGGGGTCATTTTAACAGTATTTTTTTTTGGGGGGGGGGGATGATTTCTCCTGTAACTGGGGAACAGCAGACTCTTAAACTAAACCGCACAATCTAAGATGGCCGCCAAATATAAGTCATAGATGTGCAGCATTTTGTAACCAAGAGGGCCTTGTTTATGAATCTGGCCTTGTTCCTTATAGCAACCAGTCAGAAGCCAGCTTTCATTTCCTGAACTGGTCTAGAGAAATGAAAGCTGTACTGTGATTGGTTGCTATGGGCAACATCTTTACTCTTTATTCATCAGGAATAATAACCCCTTAGAGCTATCTCCCATTAGTTGGACATTATTAGGTGCCTTCCCTTTAAGGGGCATCCACCAAACCTCTCACAGGTGCCCACTTTGGAACTTTTTACCTGAACGCCGTACCTTCTTGTATTGGAGCAGCTGTTTAAGGCCTATAGGCCACCATTTTGGGTTATATGCAGTATATGTTAGGTTTTTAATTCATGAATTAATGGGGGGAAAAACAACGTACACCAATTTCTTCACTGTTCGGTTTATTGTTCAGCCTATGGTCGTGTTATTTGCTTTTGTTCAGGCATTTCGAGAACTTCAGTTACTGTGGTGGACAGGAGGATGGAGCTGCGAGTCGGAACAAAATCGAGCAATGTCTACGATGGGTCGCACAATGGGAGTCAAAACTGCTGATGTTATAGTACAGGGTGGGGCATCAGTGTAAGTGGTATGTCTGGGGGGGCGCATCCATCATGACATGGCTAGTCGAGCAATATGTGATGTCATGTAACTATGACATCATAGTTACCCAACTGCACTAACATCGGTGTCATTTTTGGTTCCCATCACAGGTGGAAGCTTCCGCTAACGCTTGGGCTGCTTTCCTTGCTACTTCAGGTCGAGGCTTTCACTAAAATTTTAATTAGATCATTTGGTATTTTTGGCAGGTGGTGGCTTTTAGCGCCACTTCTCTTGGGCCCTTAGGGTCACTTTAAGTGGAGGCTTTTGCTACACTGAGCCAGCCATGAGCTTTAGACCAAGGTATGTAGATGACCCAGCCAGGTAAGGGGATGCGTCTTCTGCGGAACATACCGTCTATCTGGGCTTTGTTGGACACACGAGATCTGACAGGACCAGATGGCGTCAGACCGGGAATGTAGCCAAAGACCACCATGATTACCTTGAGAGGAGTTGAGGTCAAGTTCCGCCCATCAGGTCCCCATTACATCTAATCCAGAGACACCGGAGTCACTGCCAGAGCCCACTCCAAGTTCCAGTGCCGCATGGCAACCCTGTAGCCACCAACGGAGAGCCGACACCCGGCGCCCATCAATTGGTTTCAGGCACGCAACCATCTAGACAAGCCACCAGGAACCAGCGAGGAGGCAGAAGGGCACAGCCGATAGAGCGTCTCACGTATCGTACCATCCAAAGTACTGACACAATCCAATCATGTACGGTCTGTATGAAGGAGCCGCAACAGGAGAGCTCGTAACCATTCTGACCAGCGCCCATACATACAATCATCTATGTATCGCAGGATGGACACGGATAAATCCTCTCTGTCCGCTTTGCCGGCCCACCGTTTCCCGAGGAGAAGAAGGTCATGAGCACCCCCACCTATGTGACACAAGACCCATGGCCGAAAATGAAATAAAATTTTACCAAATTTTCTTTCGCTTTACATTATTGTGCATATCTTTTTAATCACTTTTTTAAGGTTTCCTCTATCATGACCATTCATATCACTGTCATTGCAATCTGGTTCTTTAAAGGGACTTGACCCAGCATTTGGGACTCCAGCGATCGAACAGGGGATGAGTGTCCATAACAACACAACCCCTTCAATAATATCGCCATTCTAATAGTAAAATTAATGGAGCCCATTATAACTTAGTGACCTGGCACTGACCGGAGGCTTGGTCAAAACTAGTGATAAGCAAACCAGTTTGTAAAGAAGTGGGTTCGGCCAAATCCGAGATTTTTGGGATTTGCCACCTACGAATCATTATTACAGTTCTGTGTCTCTTCAGACCCCAGAGTATAAAAAGCGGAGGCCCAGGGTAAGTGGAGATATACAAATAACAGTCATACTCACCTCTCCTGGGTCCCCCTTCATAGCGTCCAATGCTCCTTTGTGGTGAGGTCCGCATGTGTTGCATGATGACATCATAACCCTTCATGACGTTGGCATGCCCTACGTGGCTGCTGAGGCCCAATCACAGGCCTCAAAGGTCCCCTGGGGCCGCTGATATCACCCAGGAGGCAGGAAAATGACCAAAAATGCTTGTGAAGGAGCACTGGACTCCGTGAAGGGGAACCCAGAAGAGGTGACAAATGGTGAGTATGACTGCTTAATGGGAGTTCACACTACTATTACTCATACCTCCCAACTTTCAAAGGACAGAAAGAGGGACAAAATGTGTGGCACGCTATGGCAAATTTAGCTCCACCCACTTCTACGTTGACTCTGCCCATTCTCATCCATTTTTCCATGTGCCCCCACACCGTATAATGTTTCTACAGTCACCCTAACATTATAATGTTCCCCTCCAACTGCCCCACAGTATTAAGTCCCTCTCCTCGTGCCCCAGTTTAAACTGGCGGAAACTAGAGGGGGACATTATACAGTGGGGTAGTTGGAGGGGGACATTAAACTGGGGGCAATTAGAGGCAGACATGTCTCCCTACAGCTACCCCCCATAGTTTAATGTCCTCCTCCAGTTGACCCCAGTTTAATGTCCACTCCTTGCTGCCCCCAGTTTGATGTCCCCCCCTCCATCTGCCCCCAGTTTAATGTCCCCTCCATCTGCACCCAGTTTAATGTCCCCCTCCATCTGCACCCAGTTTAATGTCCCCCTTCATCTGCCACCAGTTTAATGTCCCCCTTTATCTACCAGCAGCTTAATGTCCTCCTTTATCTTCCAGCAGCTTAATGTCCTCCTTTATCTTCCAGCAGCTTAATGTCGCCCTTCATCTGCCCCCAGTTTAATTGCCCCTTTCATCTGCCCCCAGTTCCCCCCTCTTGCTCACATATGCTGTCTCTTCTCTCATCACCTTTGGTTCACATCTGCATTCGGCTTTCCCCAAGCAGACTCCCCCGAACGGAAAACCGAACGCAGATATGAACTGCCACTAACAAAACACTGTCCTGTAGTGTCCAGAATAGCTCTGCCCGCCCAAGACTCTGATCACATGGTCATGACGTCATCAAAAGTCCTTTAGCCCACTAGGATTTAGCATCTACCATTTAGCCTTTACCCTACTCTAACAAAGTTTGTTAGCAACAAAACACTTCAGAGGCATAGCGGGACAAACTGTAGGCTATCCGGGACGGCGGGACAGCAGTGTAAAATCGGGACTGTCCCGCTGGATGCGGGACGGTTGAGAGCTATGCCATTACTAAAGTCCGTTGCTGTCTTCCGTCATAGGATTACAGCAACGGGAATTAGCTGTCACAGAGAACGGTCACAGACTGATTCTGTGTCTGTTCCCATTGACAATAATGTAAACAACATGACGGATGCTAGCTTCCTGCATGCACAACTTTATCTTCCCTTACAAAAGTAAACAAACATGATGGAAGACAGCAACGGACTTTAGTAACAGTAGTGTGACCTCCCCCTTACTGTTTTCGCACTTCCCCTGATCCTTTGCTTTTCATACTCTGGGATCTAAAGAGACCCCACAGTATAATAATAGCAGTTCTGTTTCAAACAAAATGGGCAGAGGAACCTTGTGAATAATCGCAAAACAAATCTCACAAGCGTCGCTCATGTCTAGTGTTGGGCACCATTATTTACTATTAGTTTTACACCACAAAACCGCCATATTAAAGTCGTAGATTTTGGAGCCACCCAACAAGGCATTATCAACAACTGTCAAGCAACAAAATGGGGAGCCTGACACAATTCGCAACACTTCAGCTCAATGGTCAGCCAGGCTACGCCTGCATCTGGCAACATGACAGGCCAACCCCTGATACCCATAAACCTTGCCATCATTACCCATTGGCACAGCTACCCGACAATCCACTCAAGCCCCACGTAAACGCCCAATTTTTTTCTGGTCTGTCATGGATCGAGTAACAAAATACCTAAACTTGACATGGCTAGTACCAACTCACTTCTCAAACCTCATTCACATTGCATCGAAGATTTCACCAGCCCCCTACTATGAAAGCCCGTTACGGGATTAGTACAAAAGCTGCCCCAAACAATACTTCTCCATACTCGTCTTGCACACCCTCTTCAACACTGCCAACGTTTTCTCCAGACTTCCACAAACTATAGGTTTCCTCTTGTCCTTAAAGGGGTTTTCTGACCCCAAATCGACAAAATAGGTCATCAGTATTTGATTTGTGGGGGTCGGACCCCGTACAGATCAGCTGTTGCACCAGCCTCAGGGTGACAAAGCTGCTAGTGAGCAGCACAAGTAATAGAAACAGCGCAGCAGCCCCTTCCACTGCATAGTGGTGGTTCTAGGGAATTGCAGCCTGCGCTCCCTGTCCACTAATAGCTTCTGGCATCTGGGAACTGTTACAACAGCTGATCTGTGCAGGGTCCGGGTGCAAGACCCCACAAATCACATACTGCTGACCTAACTTGTGGGTAGGCCATCACTATGAAAAATCGTTTTGGTTTTGGAAAACCCCTTTAACCTATCATTGACACCTTGTCCTTACTTTTATTGACTATCTGGAGAAGAAACACAGCTTTACTTACACACTCCTGACTCATCTCTCCAAGTTACTACCACCTTATCTTTTCAGCTCTTGCCTCATTTGCCCTGTCTTAAATGCCCCCCACCCCCGCACGACTGTACTACTAATCCCCTCACCTTCCATCCAAAGAACATCTCCCTATTGTTCTCCTACCCCCTTCCCTCTGACTACCTGGCATCAGCAGTCATATATCCAACTCACTCATAGCAAATCCAATACCAAACTATATTAACTACACTAGCTCAATCTCCGCACTAGGTCATCTGTCTTCCTTGGGGCCACATGACCCTCCCTATGGTTCCTTACAAAGTCGTTCACCTGTTCACTCTTTTCTCCTTGCACCTGTTGTCAAGTCCTTTGTATTCAGATTTTGTTTTGTTTGCCTCTTGTGTTACTTGGACATTTGCATTTTTCACACCAAGGTTTCTTTGAATTTAACTCTGAGGGTCTCCGGTGATGGATGGTAGAGTGTTGGACCAGCAGCAGTTTGCTCTGTAAAGTTGGTTGACAGAGTTTGGCTTTTTTTTTTTGTAAGTTGGACCTCGTTTTTAATGGGGGGGAACGGCGTCTTCGGATTCCTCTAATGTCTCCTCATCGCCCAGTATCACGACAGTGGAGGTGTTGAACAGACTTATGGTAAGTGAAGGGCACTCGTCTCTTTTATCTTGATCTGTTGGCCAATATTGGTGCCACGCTTTGCTATAACCTTATAGTCAGTCCTTAGATCTTATAAGACTATTTTTCCTTGTGTTTTCCTGGTTAAAGGTGAAGTCCACAAGGAGTGTTTTACGACCTTCTTTGCTTGAATGCTCCTTTGCCTTTCGAAGCTTGTGACCCTAGGGTGTCTACTCCCCGAGGTCATCAGCTCTTTGCTATGGTCATTTCCATTCTTTTGCTCTACATTGTCATTTCCCTTTATGATAGTTATTCTTATTCCTATGAAGTTTGGTTTCCGGTGGGATGTCTATCGGCTGTGGTGGTTTTTGTTCCCCTGCCTCTACGTCAGTCCTTGTTTTCTTGTCCTGTCCTTTAAATATACTGTGCCAGCCTGTTCCTTGTATTTTCTATTTCTTGTGACAGAAAAGTGAATTTTTTTTTCTCATTTATGACTGATTGGTAATTCCCGAGATGTAGGGTCGATGAGATTTTGTCCTTCAGTGATCGATGTTTCCACCACTGACATTCAAGTTTCTGTCCCATTTTTTTAAGCTCTTTGATAGGGGTTTGGGTTTAGGGGTGAAGATTTTGATGTACGGGGAGCAATAGCATCAAAAACAGAAGACACAATTTGTTGTAGTGTGGTACTAGACAGATAGGGTCTGAAGAGGGGTCAGTCTGCCAGTAGAGGCGGAGGTTGTTCCAAATTTCTTGCGAAGACAATCTTGTAAGGATTCCATATTTTATTGGTTATTGGTTTTGGTGTTTGGGAGCTGGAGGATTGAATGAGAAGTCGATAGTGTGATGATCTGGTGACTGGATTTACTGTTCGTTTTGAGATTTCCGATCCTCTTTGGAATATCAGGTCAAGAATGTGGCCCTTTCTGTGAGCTGGTGAGTGGATTGCTTGAGAGAAGCCATCTAACCAGGAAAAATTTCCAAGTATGATCCACCTTTGGTTAGAGACAGGTCTGTAACTACTCAAGGCATCTGGGTCCATGGAGGACTTCTTTAGAAGGAGCTCGATGGTGGCTTCCTCCAGTAGATCAGAGAAGATCCATCTCTGCATAGAACAGATCAGTATGTTCTTGAATGAGCAAGTCAGGACATTCCAGAAGTGAGGTCGGGCCTGGGTCTAGTTCACACGTTGTTCTACGTAGGCTGTGAAGGATATCTGTGTTTCGTCTACTTGGTCAAACTGCAGCCATCGCTGAAACTTTGTCCCTGAAGTTATAGGCAAAATTTTCAGTTGTGATGATGAGATAGTAGGTCTTAGGCCTCATTCACACAACTTAGCGCAGCGTACGGGTCAATAAAAATGGCACGGATGCTACACGGATTGAAATGAATGGGTAGAGCTGCAAATACGGACTGGTATAGGATCTGCCCCATATTTTGCTGTTCTTCACTACGGCCAGGACGCACAGGTACAAAAACTACGACTGTGCGTATGAGCCCATACAAAAGAATAGGTCAAATATCCAATTGTGGATAAAAACTACGGTCGTGTGATGGAGCCTAAGGAAGCGTGGATTGCAGTCTATCTATGGTGCGGAGTGGCTGTTCCGGTTGCTATTTCTTGTGACAGAAATGTGGACTTGTTCATAGTCAGAGCTCATTGGCAGTACCTGAGGTGTAGGGTCAATGAGATTTTGATGTTTCCGCTACTGATATTCAAATTTCTGCAACCTTTGGAGTGGTTGAACCCGGGTGCGTGAGGTTTTGGGATGAAAATTTTGGTGCATCGGGGAGCAATAGCATCAAAAGCAGAAGACACAGATTTGTTGTATTGCGGCACTAGGTGGTTAGGGTCTGAAGAGGTGTCAGTCTGCCAGTAGAGGTTGTCCCAAATTTCTTAAGAAGATAATCCTTTAAGGATTCTGTAATTTATTGGTTCTTTGTTTTGGTGTAGAAATCGATAGTGTGATGATCTGAGCAGGTGACTGGATTTACTCTACCGTCATAGGATGACAACAACGGACATTAAACTGTCACAGACTGATTCTGTGTCCCTTCCCATTGACACTAATGTAAACAACATGGAGGGCGCTAACTTCTGTCATGTTTGTTTACTTACGGAAGATAATGTCCTGCATGCAGGAAGCTAGAAGATAGCGTCTGTCATGTTGTTTACATTAGTGTCAACGGAACGGACGCGGAATCAGTCTGTGACAGTTTAATGTCCGTTGTTGTCATCCTATGACTCAAGGTAGCAACGGACATTAGTAAGGGTAGTGTGAACTCTTCTTTAGGCCTTATTCACACGTCCGCATCCAGATAGCGCCCCCACCCTGCTCATTTGTGGATAGACGCATTAAATGACTGATTTTTTGACCGTCCGCTTTCACAGATCCCTCAATACACTCAAACGTATGAGGGGTGTCCGCGGAAACAGGTAAAAATAGAGCATGGCGCTATGTTCACATTTGCTGTGTCCGTTGTTCTGGTCTGTTAGAGGATCAGAACAATGGACACACAAACTGCCAAAATAATTTGAAAAACTGAAACTAATGGGATCCGTCGGGGTCCGTTCTGACAACGCTTCTTCGGCGATTTTCTACGCACGCTGCGGCAGTCTCCGAACACAGATGTGAACATAGGCTGACCTATAGTGTGTCAACAGTCAATAGATCAGTCATGTGAATAGCCCCCACTGATATACGGCCGTTAAAAGAAATACGGCCAATATTCGGTGCCGTGTGAATATAGCTTAAGAAAGCAGCTTCCGTTACGAGGTTCCGCCCGCCTCTATGCTACATGTTTATATACACTGACATCACGTGTGTTAGATGAGGTAACAGTAGTAACAAGCGCCACATGCCGGCACGTCAGTGACTACCACAGCTCACAGTCACTGACCCGCCCCCACTCACCGTGTGATTGACAGCACCGGCATCCAATGAAAGGAGGCGAAAGGCTAAAATCATTCAGGCCACGCCCCTCTACTGGTGATTGACAGTAGGCGCAACCAAAGAAACATGTCGTTTCATTGCAAACCCCACTAGCCAATCAGAGAGCGAGGATGGCTTGTAGGGGCGGGGCGGCGCTCAGTGTTTGTGACTAGAGCGGGCGCGCGCCTGGGACCCGGAAGGAAGCGGCGTCATCCAGTCAGTGAGAGAGTGAGGAGCGGACGGCGTCATGAGCCTGCCCGGGCCGGTGAGGGGCAGCGCCAGGGAGGGCATGCCGGTTCTGGCTCCAGTGGCTATCCCCTCCGGGGGTCGGAATGGTGGCTGGACCGCGGTCCCTGCATGTAGAGCTGCACACCCAGCAGGTGAGACCAGCCCGACATCATCCCTCTGAGCATTGTGGGTAACGCCTCCTGTCAGCGCTGAGCATTGTGGGTAACGCCTCCTGTCGGCTCTGAGCATTGTGGGTAACGCCTCCTGTCAGCGCTGAGCATTGTGGGTAACGCCTCCTGTCAGTGCTGAGCATTGTGGGTAACGCCTCCTGTCGGCGCTGAGCATTGTGGGTAACGCCTCCTGTCGGCTCTGAGCATTGTGGGTAACGCCTCCTGTCAGTGCTGAGCATTGTGGGTAACGCCTCCTGTCAGTGCTGAGCATTGTGGGTAACGCCTCCTGTCAGTGCTGAGCATTGTGGGTAACGCCTCCTGTCAGTGCTGAGCATTGTGGGTAACGCCTCCTGTCAGTGCTGAGCATTGTGGCGGGTAACGCCTCCTGTCAGTGCTGAGCATTGTGGTGGGTAACGCCTCCTGTCGGCGCTGTGCGTTGTGGGTAACGCCTCCTGTCAGTGCTGAGCATTGTGGCGGGTAACGCCTCCTGTCAGTGCTGAGCATTGTGGGTAACGCCTCCTGTCAGTGCTGAGCATTGTGGGTAACGCCTCCTGTCAGTGCTGAGCATTGTGGCGGGTAACGCCTCCTGTCAGTGCTGAGCATTGTGGGTAACGCCTCCTGTCAGTGCTGAGCATTGTGGCGGGTAACGCCTCCTGTCAGTGCTGAGCATTGTGGCGGGTAACGCCTCCTGTCAGTGCTGAGCATTGTGGGTAACGCCTCCTGTCAGTGCTGAGCATTGTGGGTAACGCCTCCTGTCAGCGCTGAGCATTGTGGGTAACGCCTCCTGTCGGCTCTGAGCATTGTGGGTAACGCCTCCTGTCAGCGCTGAGCATTGTGGGTAACGCCTCCTGTCAGTGCTGAGCATTGTGGGTAACGCCTCCTGTCGGCGCTGAGCATTGTGGGTAACGCCTCCTGTCGGCTCTGAGCATTGTGGGTAACGCCTCCTGTCAGTGCTGAGCATTGTGGGTAACGCCTCCTGTCAGTGCTGAGCATTGTGGGTAACGCCTCCTGTCAGTGCTGAGCATTGTGGGTAACGCCTCCTGTCAGTGCTGAGCATTGTGGGTAACGCCTCCTGTCAGTGCTGAGCATTGTGGCGGGTAACGCCTCCTGTCAGTGCTGAGCATTGTGGTGGGTAACGCCTCCTGTCGGCGCTGTGCGTTGTGGGTAACGCCTCCTGTCAGTGCTGAGCATTGTGGCGGGTAACGCCTCCTGTCAGTGCTGAGCATTGTGGGTAACGCCTCCTGTCAGTGCTGAGCATTGTGGGTAACGCCTCCTGTCAGTGCTGAGCATTGTGGCGGGTAACGCCTCCTGTCAGTGCTGAGCATTGTGGGTAACGCCTCCTGTCAGTGCTGAGCATTGTGGCGGGTAACGCCTCCTGTCAGTGCTGAGCATTGTGGCGGGTAACGCCTCCTGTCAGTGCTGAGCATTGTGGGTAACGCCTCCTGTCAGTGCTGAGCATTGTGGCGGGCAACGCCTCCTGTCAGTGCTGAGCATTGTGGTGGGTAATGCCTCCTGTCGGCGCTGAGCATTGTGGGTAACACCTCCTGTCGGTGCTGAGCATTGTGGCGGGCAACGCCTCCTGTCGGCGCTGTGCGTTGTGGCGGGCAACGCCTCCTGTCGGCGCTGGGCGTTGTGGCGGGCAACGCCTCCTGTCGGCGCTGGGCGTTGTGGCGGGCAACGCCTCCTGTCGGCGCTGGGCGTTGTGGCGGGCAACGCCTCCTGTCGGCGCTGGGCGTTGTGGCGGGCAACGCCTCCTGTCGGCGCTGGGCGTTGTGGCGGGCAACGCCTCCTGTCGGCGCTGGGCGTTGTGGCGGGCAACGCCTCCTGTCGGCGCTGGGCGTTGTGGCGGGCAACGCCTCCTGTCACTGGGCATCTGGGTTACGAGATCAGCTGTTCAATCACATGACTGACAGTAGGCGGAGCTCAGTATTTTGTTATTGACTCTGGATGTGATTAGAGGAGGGGGATATCCTACTATACGATCACCTGACTACAGAATCAGGGTTTATCGTAGTCTGTAACCATGGAGACGCATAGCTCTGTGTAAGAGCTGTAGCTTCTTTTATATACATCTGTACAGTACTGGCTGCAGACGTATTCACACCTGTTCTGTAGACTCTGCACCTTACCCGCAGAATTGTAGCTGGTCCAATAAAGAGGTGATGTAAAATCGTAGCATTCCCGCCTGTCATGTCTGGACTGCATGCAACAATTCCAATAACGTGTTGTCATAGCTGAGACCTGTAGATAAGCGCCAGACATGGCTGCTATATTGTGGTGGTTATTGCAGGGGTGTGACCCAGGGATTGTCTGGGTTGGAGAGGCTGCAGCATTCAGGTGAGTGTTGTGGCCTCTTCGCTGACTACCAAGGACAGTGCCCTACATTGTACAGTGGTTGTGCTTGGTATTGTAGTTCAGCCCATTCACTTGCATAGGACTGTGCTGTTGCTGTACCATGTCACTGACTAACATGGTGCATTGAAGAAGTTGAGACACTTGTGAGCATCAGACTCTTCAAGTAGCTGGTTAGCAGGGGACCTGGGTGTCAGACCCCCACCCATCACATACTGATGACCTATCGGTGAGCAGGTCCTGGAAGACCCCCTTAACACAGCAGCAAAAACCTCTTATCTAGTCCCTCTCCTGTCTGAACGCTCTTCCTTACCCTGATACATTGTAACAAACTGCAGCTGTGTGAGGGAAGACTAGCACTGTATGGGTTTAATACCCTATAGTGATTTAAAGGGGTTTTCTGGCCAAATTGATAGGTCATCAGTATGTATCTGTGGGGTCTGACACCAGGACCTCGCACAGATCAGCCATTGCTTCAGGTGCGGTGCGTGCAGGCTGCTCCTATTCAGGCTCAGCGGCCCCGTCCACTGCGTAGCGATCTATACCGGGTCTGGGCGTCAGACCCCCACAGCTCACATATTATTGTCAGGTCATCAGTAGGAAAAATCGATTTTGGGCTGGAAAACTCCTTAAAGGATTCCCCAGCCACTGACCACAGGCAGAGATGTTGTCGATTGAGACGTAAAGTCTATTAGAAAATTGTAGAACTTCTCATTATACAGAAATTAAAGGGGTTTCTCCCCACACGTACAGACGTCTCTTCCTATATGTGGTCACCACCTTAGCCCAGACTCCTGATCTCCTGTCCGGCAGCGCTTCCATGTCTTTCACCTACAGTTATGTCATATCCTATTGTACATGAATTAGGAATACCCCTTTAAGATATAAAACCGTATTATCCCATTGTCAGGGGCATCGCTGTCCTTCCTCCCCACCCTCCATAGTCTCCCATTGTCGTGTCGTGATGCCAGTGGCATGCTGTAGTCCTTGAGCTGGTGCCCGTGCCTGGTACTGCCTGTGACATCACCAGCAGCCGCTGCCATGTGGGCGCCTTGTTCCTCTTGTTGTGGTGCGGGCACCGTGCTGCTGACTGCGTGTCTGCTCCTTGTACCTATTACCAGAGATGCTAACGTTACAAGGCATCAGATTAATAATGGATGAGCTGCCAGCGGGCGGTCGGTTCAGCGCTGCCAACACCCTGTGGGGGGTGACTGTGCCGTTTGTGTTTAGGAAGGCGAAGCTGCGATGCTCTGTAGTGGTAAAGGCAAGAAATGAGCTGCAACTTTCTATTAGGGTTTGTGTTCAGTTCCTCCACATGCCTAGACTTCCCTCACATCTGTCGTTTGTTACAATGTATCAGTGTAGGGAAGAACAATCAGACTGTGGCGCAGGAGAGGAGCGATTTACACTAAACTTGTGGAGGGTACATTGTAACAAACCCTCAACTGTGTCTAGGAAGTTAAGGCTTTACCCATATGAAGCCCCTTCTCCGTGCCTATCCGATATGTCTCCTAAAGATGAAGTTCTGTAGCAGCTGAGGCACATATTATACATTCCTAAATGCAAACTCGGGGCTTGGCAACCTTCAGTATTAAAGCTCGTGGGAAACTACAAATCCCAGGCTGCTCTAGTCACTTCTGTGGGAGTGACAAGAACAGCTGATCAAGTACGCCTGCTGGGAGTTGTAGTTTCACAGCAGCTGCAAGGTTGCCGACCCCTGATCTAGAGGCCGGCCTTAATGCGTAATAGGGGATTTCACAAGAGCAGAAGAATGCGGGCGAGAGAAAGTGGCCGCAGCAGACTTTGTGGTGACCTGGTGTTCCTGTCATGGCTGTGGCAGCCCCTTAAGATGTCTGGGCACCCCAAAGCTTTGCCTATATCCCTGTGCTGCCCTGTGGCCTTATGGGTAACTTGTGCTGTGCTGAGTTACGTCATGTTGTATACTCCATTCACATCCAGAGCTCCATTAAACGTTCCCTTGGACTCCTTTCCACCGACCTCTCGTGTTCCTGCAAATTTCAGCTAGTTTAGCATCTGCACAGGTCAAGTACCGAATTGTGAGAGCCCCAGTGTACACCAAGCACTGCAGACCTAAAAGCTACGTCTCCCTAAATGCATTACATCAGTGTGTGGCACATTGCAGGTACTTGGCTGAGTCTGAGTGGCATTGCACAATTGTGAATGCAGCTCCTATATATATATATATATATATATATATATATATATATATATATAATCTGCTTCCTGCAATGGTTACATCACATTCTGTGGTTGGGACTTCACTTATGTAACATCTGTTGGTAAAGTTTTCCTTCTAGAGGGAGGAGGAGAAGTTGTTTCCTTGTTCCACTGATGTAGGTTTGTAGAGCTAATATATAATATATACTGTCGCACGCTGGGAATAATAATGTCTGCTGCACGTCTATGCCCAAACAATAGTGGGGGGTAATAGTGCAGGGGTAGTAACTACTTGTGTAAGGGGTCACTTACCTGGGTCTGCTGTCAGAAGAAATCATGGACCTAAACTTAAAGCCCAGATCAGACCTGTGTATGTCTTTAGACTCCAGACCTCAGACCAAACCCCTTAAATTCACTCAGATCCCAGAGCCGCCCCCCAACTTGATCAGACCCCAGACCAGATCCCTATTCTCTTTCCACAAAACCCTCTTAAGTGTCAGCTCTTTTTAACCCCAGATTCCTAATTCTTCCAGACCTCTAAGCCCTTTCTGACTCCAGACTAAACCCTTCAACTCCTTTTAGACCCCAGTTCACACCCACAAGCTTTCTGACCCCAGACCAGACGCCCCCCAACTCTTACACATCAGATCCCTAAATTCTTTCTGACCTTGGACCGGATCCCCTCATCTCTTAGACCACCGCTGGGTGAAGCAGGAGCGGCATCGGAGCGGTTTTTGTTATACTTACCATTTCTGAGCCCGGGTCACTGAGTTCATCGGATTCTGTATCTGATAACCTGATGTGTTTGCAGTGTGGAGCAGATTTTTAACACGTAATTTGGAGCTTTCATCTTGGGGTGTGAGTTTGATCTAGGCCTGGGGTAGGCAACCTTCGGCACTCCAGCTGTTGTAAAACTACATCTCCCAGCATGCATACCTGCTCTGCTTTTCTTGGAACTCCTATAGAAGTGAATAGAGCATGTTGGGAGTTGTAGTTTCACAGCAGCTGGAGTGCCGAAGGTTGCTGACCCCTAATCTAGACTTTAATATTGTTACCAGTAACCCAGAATATCTGATCTGTCCCGTTTCTGCTAGTTCTCCTAGTATATAGGTGCAGCCTTATTTTTGCACACTTACTGACTTTCCTCTGGTCCCTCCAGCTCTGGGATTTCCTTGCTGGTAACGTTTTCAGGTTCTGCGTCATTGGGGCATTGTTTGTGCTTGGAAAAGTTGAGCTCGGCAATAGCAGGTGCCAGGATTCGGGAGCGCTCAGGCCCTGCTGCCGCTCGCCTCGCCCGTAGTGGACTCTCGTGTTTTCCTCATTACTTTCATCACATTCCTGATTTTTCTAACACATTGGCCTCTGCAGATTTAGCCGTGGGGTTCGTGGGAGGGTTTTATATTGCTTTGGAAACGGTCAACAAGTTGTTTTAAAGGGGTTTCCAAGACTTCAGCTGAAGATCTGTCAGGGTCCAACACCTGGGACCCGCTGCAGAACAGCTGTTGTCAGTGACAGTGGTGCTCAGTGAGTGCCTCTTCCGCCTGACAGGCCATGTGACGTCATGTTCATCCTTCATATGATCTGTCTGCTGCTTGGTCCTATTCAAGAGAATAGGTCTGAGCTGCAATACCAGGCCTGGTATCACATAACCCCATAAATTTGAGTGGGACGGAGCTGCTGCTGTACCATGTGATCAAGGAATATGACTTCAGCACAGGGAAGAGACCGCTTGCTCACAAGAGCCTCATCCTTTTTAAACAGCTGATCGGTGGCAGTCCTGACCAAATACATATTGATGACCTATCCTAGGGAAAACTCCTTCATTTTGTAATTCACCAAATCTGAGAAGACAGGAGGATCGTCTTCAAGACGGTCTCATCAGCCTGATGACAGCCGTGAGGAAGTCTCTGCCACCAAGACACTTACTGTGGAGGAAATGTGACATTGTGTAGTTTGTCTCCGGCTTCCTCGTGCGGAGCGTGCACATTCCCAGGAAATATTCCTGTGATCAAGTCCTGTCCAAAGAGCGGGCCGGATGGAAAGGTCGCCAGAGCTGCGGCCCTGTCTTATCTGCATATTCTGTAGAGTAGGAATAAAATCTATTGCTCCCTGTTATCAGCCACTTCTGGCTGGTGGGAGATTGTATTTACTGGTCAGTGGCGCTTTCTGTTATCAGCCACTCCACAATGAGGATAAGCTGGTAAACAGGGACAGCGGAATACCCTGGAGGTCATCTGTATACGTCACATTATCAAGGGACATCCGTGTCCCCAGTGACACAGGCTCTACATAGTGGCCGCTCTTATGTATGGAGAAGCTGATGGGGATGGGCAAGTTATTATACCTGGCTGCACACATTACCTTAGGGCACGTGGGTGCAGACTGCCCCTAAAAGATGGCACAGGGGCGAAACTGCAAGGAATTGGGTAGTGTGGAGACCGGACTGTAACCCTGACCACAGTGTAACACTAGACTCCGTGTAGTCACTGAGATGATTTTTCACTTTTGGTCGGTTCCCCTTTAATAGTGGGATGAATGGTGATTTGTATCCCAGTTTAATAGGGCGCCGCTCTAACAAATCTTTACTTTGTGCGCCGTCACATGATGTAAACCTGACCCGAGTCACATGTTCCTGCTTATTAAACTCAGGAAAGCCTCTGGGAATTTGGGTGATACTGGTGCCGTGTGACCCCGTACATGTGATGGAGGAGGTGGGGACCGTATCCTATACTCTCTGTGTGTGTGGCCTTTGTCACCCTAGGTCCCAGCGGGACAGCCCGTGTCTTTTTGGTTACGTGAGTGGTTTGATCTGATGGAGCTATATACATGCAGCAGTATACGGCTCTGCGTCTCTGTAATAAAGCATCAGTTCTGGATGCAGTGTCGGCCACCTGGGGCATGATGGGATAGCTGCCATATATCTACTCCCTGTCCTTGGCTGACTTGTTGTTATTTTTTTCCTGACTTGTGAATAGAATGCGAGAGGTAAAGTGAGAACTGACACTTGCACACTTTATAGGGGGTGATTATAACTGTAGTAAAGCTCATTTTTTGTTACTCAGGATCTTGGAGGAACACCAACCGCTGGGACGGGCAGCACTGGCACTCCTATAGACCAGAAACCAGCTTCACTATTACAAGGCTGAGCAGGTCACTGACAGGAAGTGTTGTCAGGGGGGCACAAGAGGAGCAGATGGAGAGACTGCATTTACATTAAAGATATAACGCTTCTCATTGTGTCACTGTCTACTTACTGTGTCCGTTTCATTTTTTTTTTCTAGCGTCGGCTTCGTCACCTGCGGAGTATCGCAGCCCGGAACATTGTAAGCAAGAACAGCAACTGCCTGCTAGATACCTACTTCACCCTTCACCTGCTGGATGGTGAGAACATTTACAAAGGTGGGTAAGTCGACGTATGTCCTGTAGTCTGTATAAGGCCTGCATGGTAGTGTAGTGTAGACGCCCAGTTTATATGCTTGGTTTAGCGGTTCAGCCCCATTCACATGAATGGGATTGAGCTGCTGTACCATGTGACCGATGAGCGTGACATCACTGACACAGGAAAGGGGTCACAACACTCATGAGGTCTGTGGATTCTTCTACAAACCTGAGGCCCAATTTATCTATTACAAAGCTGAACAGGGCACTGGCAAGAAGTGATTCAAGGGGACACCATGTCAGAGGACCAGAGCAATGGACAGGGGGACCGCTACAGTAGTGGGGGTTGGCTGTGTTTAAAGTGAAAACGTTGTGCGTGCAGGACTCTCATCTGCCGACTTCTGGCTAACGCTGTGACGGAGTCTCTTCATGTAACCCCAGACACTGGATGATGCAGAGATCAGGGCTATATCTGTTGGAGGTCTTATCATCACGACCAGGACTCCTCCTCCAAAGGTCACACCAAATATTGATGGGGTTTACATTTTGCAAAAATTACTAGTACCGTGTGCAGGGGCCGCTATGGGGCGTAGTACCGTGTGCAGGGGCCGCTATGGGGCGTAGTACCGTGTGCAGGGGCCGCTATGGGGCGTAGTACCGTGTGCAGGGGCCGCTATGGGGCGTAGTACCGTGTGCAGGGGCCGCTATGGGGCGTAGTACCGTGTGCAGGGGCCGCTATGGGGCGTAGTACCGTGTGCAGGGGCCGCTATGGGGCGTAGTACCGTTTGCAGGGGTCATCAAACTTACAATTATTGACCAGCACCCCGTGACTTTTTTTTAATTGAAATTGGCACGCCGAACAATAATAGTCCTTTAATAGTCCCACAATGGGGAAATTCAGTGTGTATACAAAAAAGTATGTATGTAACAAAAAAGGTTGCCTACCCCTGCTCTAGGTTCTTATCTGCTTTATCCTCTTTATAAAGCCCGTAGTTAGCAGAGTCTGGTTTTTCTTTGCGGAGACTTCTCCACTTGATAGTAACTTTCTTGTCTTTGTTTCTTGCAGAGTTCTACAAGAGTGAAGTGGTGAAGGACTCCCTGGTAAGGCGCACTGTATACCGCCTGCTTGTGTATATCTCCTCCTGTGTACACTATTGCCCTACCAAGTTACTCCCAGCATTTGGTAGAGCACTGAGCAACATGTCTGCCAATACCTTTGTTGCTGGTTATGGCATCTTTATTCTTCATGGCTCATCTTTGCGTAAAAATAACATTTTAATTTGTTTAAAGGGATTTTTGGGCCTTCTATATTGAGTACTTCTCTTTAAAATAGGTCATTGGTATGTGATCATTGGGGGCACAATGCCCGGGACCACTGATGATACGCTTGTGGCCTCTACACTATGCTGATGTCACGTTCATCGGTCACATGGTACAGCAGCAGCTCAGTCCAATTCAAGTGAATAGGGCTGAGCTGCAATTCCAATTACAGCCAGTATAGAATGTGTAATGCTGTGCTTGGTATTCAGTGAAGAGGCTGCAGTTCTTGTGCTGGTTTGTGAGGGTCCTGGCTGTCGACTCTCCACCTGTCACATGGTGACCTATCCTAAGGATTGGTCATAAGCATAGAAATCCTGGAAAACTCCTTTAGGCTAAGGCCCCACGTTGCGGAAACACAGCTCTTTTTTTTTGTTGCGGTTTTACAAGCCAAAGCCAACAATGGCTACAAAATGAATGCGAAATGCATAGGAAGTTCTTATACTTCCTTCTGCTCAATCCACTCCTGGCTTTGGCTCAAAAATGCAACAAAAAAGGCAGCTTTTCTGCAACGTGGGGTGTCTTCCCCATATAGACGCTTATCCCCCTATCCACAGGATAGATTGCCGGGGATCTGATCACTCTGTCCCTCAGCGATCAGTAAAATGGCAGAAAGAAAGAAGCACTCGTGTGCTTGCACGAGCAATGCTGCAATCTCCGGCAGCCCTATAAAAGTGAATGGAGCGCCCGACACAAGTGTCTGTAATTGGACAACCCCTTTAAAGGAACCCTATCAGTTCCCATGTGGCCTTTAAACTGAACATGTGGGCTAGTTGGTAACTTGCACGCACGCTCAAACCTGTAGTTTCATGGCCATAATCCACAGCACTAGTATCTCTGACATCTTCCGCTCTCTCCGTATCCACCTCAGGAGGTATCTGAGGACGTTGAAGGCCATGGAAATGCCAGTGCTGTAAATTAAGGCACAGGGGATGTTTTAGGCAGGGCTTAAATATAAGAGCATGTGGCAGGAATGGGACTGCACGAACACTAGCTGCAGTAACAGGGCTAAGCAGGTGCTCCACATGTATCTCGGGCCAGAGACCATTGAAGTCAATGCACTGTCTCTACCACTGTGCTGAGGCCCCCCCACCCCAAATTATATCCATGAGGCCTTATCTATAGATCATCCAGCCTTGAGAACTAGCTGGGGCTTGTATAACACTGCTTGTATCCAGTGGAGGGCTGCTTCTAATTTCCAGTCTGTAAGGAATGTTAATGAAAGCCATGGAGCCTCCTCTGTCTATTACAGCCATACCAGGTTCTTGGCTATGGGTATATGTGGTGGCCTCGTGAACGACACACTGACCAGTCCTGCTGGGACAGATAATGGTGTAATGTCCTGAGTGCTGTGTGCCTCTGTTAGCAGGGATCTATGCAGAAAGCCACCTACACTGGTAATAGGCTGCACGTGTGTAGTATGCTGCCCCCAGAGGTCACAGGAGCTAAGCGCACGGAGAGAAGAGGATCTGTTGTTCCTCTTGCGGAGATAGCGGGGCCTACTGTGCAGAAATGGGCAGATGTGACAACTGGAGGTGAAGTACAGGAACTAGCTTGTGTTCCTCCTTCCCATATTGAGTCATAAAATCTATAAAGAGCGATTGTCTAGCAGAGGCAATGTCAGGCCAGGCTCACATGTGAACCTGGCCCTACAGAGTTTTCTTTCTTGACCGCCAACTTTAGCCGTATGATCCTAGGCCGGGCTAATGTATTTGCCAATCCTTTATCACCTTGTATAAATCCTGCCGCCTGTAGTGTCTAGAGATGTAATGTCTGGGATTTGGAGCTTTTAAGAATGTAGCAAGCGGCTTCTCCTGGCTTAATGTCAACGCTTTCCCTTTGCAGAATCCAACATGGAGAAGCCTTGACTTTGGACTGATGCCCGACCGTCTGGATGCATCTGTGACTTGTTTCATTGTCCGGGTCTGGGGGGGCAAAAACGATACTTATCGCCTGTTAATTGAATGGAAAGTGAATCTGGATGGACTCAAGTATTTGGGACCTCAGGTAAGGAATGTTAAGAATCTCCAAGTGTCCTCACTATATTTCTCAGCATGCTCAAGTCTCTTCTGTAGGAGTTCTGAGGACATCTGAGAAAGTAGACATGCTGGAAAGTGTAGTTTCACAACAGTTGGAGTACTAAAGGTTGCTGATTCCCAAGTTACTTATTGTAAGACACTGTCTTAAAACTATGGAGAATGGGGTCATAGTTATATTGTGTCATTGCTCCAGAGCTGCGCTCACTATTCTGCTGGTACAGTCACTGTGTACATACATTACATTACTTATCCTGTACTGATCCTGAGTTACATCCTGTATTATACTCCAGAGCTGCGCTCACTATTCTGCTGGTACAGTCACTGTGTACGTACATTACATTACTTATCCTGTACTGATCCTGAGTTATATCCTGTATTATACTCCAGAGCTGCGCTCACTATTCTGCTGGTGCAGTCACTGTGTACATACATTACATTACTTATCCTGTACTGATCCTGAGTTACATCCTGTATTATACTCCAGAGCTGCGCTCACTATTCTGCTGGTGCAGTCACTGTGTACATACATTACATTACTTATCCTGTACTGATCCTGAGTTACATCCTGTATTATACTCCAGAGCTGCGCTCACTATTCTGCTGGTACAGTCACTGTGTACAGTCCAGACCAAAAGTTTGGACACACCTTCTCATTCCAAGAGTTTTCTGTATTTTCATGACTATAAAAATTGTAGATTCACACTGAAGGCATCAAAACTATGAATTAACACGTGGAATTATATACTTAACAAAAAAGTGTGAAACAACTGAAAATATGTCTTATATTCTAGGTTCTTCAAAGTAGCCACCTTTTGCTTTGATTACTGCTTTGCACACTCTTGGCATTCTCTTGATGAGCTTCAAGAGGTAGTCACCTGAAATGGTCTTCCAACAGTCTTGAAGGAGTTCCCAGAGATTCTTAGCACTTGTTGGCCCTTTTGCCTTCACTCTGTGGTCCAGCTCACCCCAAACCATCTGGATTGGGTTCAGGTCTGGTGACTGTAGAGGCCAGGTCATCTGGCGTAGCACCCCATCACTCTCCTTCTTGGTCAAATAGCCCTTACACGGTCTGGAGGTGTGTTTGGGGTCATTGTCCTGTTGAAAAATAAATGATGGTCCAACTAAACGCAAACCGGATGGAATAGCATGCTGCTGCAAGATGCTGTGGTAACCATGCTGGTTCAGTATTCCTTCAGTTTTGAATAAATCCCCAACAGTGTCACCAGCAAAGCCCCCCCACACCATCACACCTCCTCCTCCATGCGTCACGGTGGGAACCAGGCATGTAGAGTCCATTCCTTCACCTTTTCTGCGTGGCACAAAGACACGGTGGTTGGAACCAAAGATCTCAAATTTGGACTCATCAGACCAAAGCCCAGATTTCCACAGGTCTAATGTCCATTCCTTGTGTTCTTCTTGTGCTTGTTGCCTGTCCTTAGCAGTGGTTTCCTAGCAGCTATTTTACCATGAAGGCCTGCTGCACATAGTCTCCTCTTAACAGTTGTTGTAGAGATGTGTCTGCTGCTAGAACTCTGTGTGACATTGACCTGGTCTCTAATCTGAGTTGCTGTTAACCTGCGATTTCTGAGGCTGGTGACTCGGATGAACTTATCCTCCGCAGCAGAGGTGACTCTTGGTCTTCCTTTCCTGGGGCGATCCTCATGTGAGCCATTTTCTTTGTAGTGCTTGATGGTTTTGGCCACTGCACTTGGGGACACTTTCAAAGTTTTCCCAATTTTTCGGACTGACTGACCTTCATTTCTTAAAGTAATGATGGCCACTCGTTTTTCTTTACTTAGCTGCTTTTTTCTTGCCATAATACAAATTCTAACACTCCATTCAGTAGGACTATCAGCTGTGTATCCACCTGACTTCTGAACAGCACAACTGATGGTCCCAACCCCATTTATAAGGCAAGAAATCCCACTTATTAAACCTGACAGGGCACACCTGTGAAGTGAAAACCATTTCAGGTGACTACCTCTTGAAGCTCATCAAGAGTGTGCAAAGCAGTAATCAAAGCAAAAGGTGGCTACTTTGAAGAACCTAGAATATAAGACATATTTTCAGTTGTGTCACACTTTTTTGTTAAGTATATAATTCCACATGTGTTACTTCATAGTTTTGATGCCTTCAGTGTGAATCTACAATTTTTATAGTCATGAAAATACAGAAAACTCTTGGAATGAGAAGGTGTGTCCAAACTTTTGGTCTGTACTGTACATAAATTACTTTCTGCTGGTGACTTCCCAGTAACTATAGACACCTGGAGGAGAGGAAACTGCAGAGGAAAGTGTGTAAGTAATGAAGGACTCTGTAGCAGCGGGTGTGGAGGATCAACGTTACACCTTTCATGTAGGATCTACAACATGTCTGCAGTGTTGCTGGTGTAATAACTTGCGGTATTTGTGACGTTACAGACTTCTTGTCTGACCTCCATGTGCTACAGTGTTGACATCTTGGTGTCAGAGCTGCTATGAACCAAGATCACAGCTGAGTCTTGAGAGTTTTAGATGAAAAAATCTTTAAAGGAATGCTCCAGAAAACTTGTTATACTTCACACTAGAACTGGGAAATTAATTGAATGAATTCATCCAGACAATTCTGTATTTTAAGGCGCCTTGAGGTGGACTTTCGGTTCCCCATTCTCCTGATCGCTGGGGACCTGACGGTCGGGCCCCTAGCAGTCGGACCCCTTTGTCCCGCTATCAGAGCCACAGCCCATTTAGCCAGTGATCTATTCCATGCAGGCTTTCTCCTCCCCGACAGGATCGACCATTCGTCACTGTGGTCAATAATTGGGTGATGGGACAGGGAAGCTGCCTAAAATAGATCTGACTCCTCTAGTGCCAGCTCAATGAACTTTAGGATTTTTTTTTGTTTTTTCCCTTTAAAAACAAAAGCAAGAAAATGGAAATTAAAATACAAAATCGCCCATAAACTGAGACCTTCATTTTTTTTTTTTTTTTTTTTGGAAATTTGCCTTCTCTACTTCATGTAGGGCCTAGGGGGATGGAGCCTGACTTATGTTCTTTTGTCTCAGGCCCTGCCCCATGTAGAATAGTCCTCATGTACTTACAGCTCTCCCCTTTTGTCTCCACAGATCCAAGCCTGTCACCCAAATGAAATCATATTTGGCCTCAATGACGGATATTATGGCGCCTCCTTTGAAAATAAGGTAAGTACCTCTGTGCACGCACGTCTTTCACTGCATGTTAGTCCTGGGTGTTGTTGTGCTGACCCTTTGGTTTGTTGCAATCCCGACAACCTCAATGGCTGATGCTAGAATGGAGTGGTTAGAAGTAGTTCCTCCCTGGTGTGATGTGCGTCCAGTAGGTGGCGCTGCCTCAGCTCTGGGCCTGGTAGCTGTGACCCTGCCAGACTGCACAGCTATCACACCCTTCACCTTGGCACTTGTTGCTGCAGGCACTGGGCATGGAACATGTGGAGCTGATAACCTGATCTGTACTTACTGTAATGGCGGTGGCTTTATCTGCTTCCCTGTCTTTCATCAGGATAATACAGAACCACGCAGGAACAGTCACCTGCAGGTGGAGCAGAATGTGGTGCGGAACTCCTATGGAGTCTTCTCTCTGCTCAGGTAGGTTCTCCATCTTCTTGAAGCTAATAGGTAATGCAGGAAGTGAAGTTTGCTAAGAAAAGCCGTCTTCAGCTTGTAGTGTACAGGCTGAATATGGCTGACTTGTATTTGGCAGCAGGCTGAGCAGCCTCCAACTATCGCCCCTCCATTCATTGCACACTGAAGGTGGATTTTCCCCTGCCCTAATAGATACAGCACTGCCTGACTGCATCTGTCCACCAGCTGGCGCTGTTGCACCGTTAGACACTACTCGTATGTGCTGATACGTTGGTATAGGAACTCCGCAGTGCATTCTCTATAGCGTCGCCCCCATGTTAATGGCTCCTCATTACTCAGATGTTCTCCAGTCAGCTGATCCCCTCATGAGAAATTCTTAGGAAATAGTTTGCTCGAGTGGCATAAGAGCGCCCCTTACATACTGTCACTCAGGGCTTGATGCATCTGACAAGAATAATCCCTGCCTCTCCACGACACTTAGACTGGTGGGAAGGCAGCCATGGTGTTAAAGGGGGTCACGGGAGATTGCCAGTTAACGCGCAAGCATGCAAGACTTTACTGGCAATCCCAGGGTTCGTCTCCAAATAAAAATTTTCTTGTGATGTGATTGGTTGAAGTAAATATGGCTTCCTCGGTTCTCCTGTCTGGTGGTGGAGAAATATCAGTGAAGGCGATTGCCAAATCTGGGTGGCAAAGATCAAACTGACTTCTCTACCCATTTATGGTACTGGATTTTGCTACCCGATCTCTGACACATCTGATAAGACACGGGGAAGATATTTTAGACTACTGAAGACTCTTAATAGACAGTGCAGCAAAGCTGGAGCCACCGTAAGGGCCACAGTGGATCTGAGCTGCAGTGGAAAGCACAAGCAATGCACAAATAAGGAGTTTAAATGAAGCCACATTGGAGCTCTTGACATACAGGCTTGTCTTCACGTTATGTCCTTGGCAGGCTTCACCGGACCCAGTGTGTCATAAAGCAAACCCAGGTGACTGTCCATAGAATTGGGAAGGAGATTGAGGAGAAATTGCGAGTATCTTCATCGAGTAGTAATCTGGTAAGGATAATGTCCTGCATGCAGCTATACCATAGATGTCACTCTTCAGTAGTCAGAGCTGCAAATCTCCTGCAGTGACCATTCACATGATATTCTGTCTGCCTGCGGCCACCACTAGGGGGAGCTTTCTGCCTACAGGAGTATTATGGAGTTCAAAGTATGTACTGTACTCGGTAAGTTCTCTAGCTCCCTCTAGTGGTGGCAGTGGGCAGACGGGAATTGTAATACGTGCCATTAGACAGAAGTCACCTGAATGTGGTCAGTGCAGAATCTTGCAAGTAAAGTTATGAATGGACTGATGTCGAGTGAACGGCAGCGCTAAGAGCATTACATGTCTTGTGTAGCAGAAAGAGAGCGAATGTTTACGTCTGAAAATCCTGGTGCTGCAAGACGAGCTGGAGAGACAGAAGAAGGTGCTGGGCCGGGAGGTGGAGCTGCTGCACAAGGAGCGGAACGCACTGAATGCTAAATGTGAGTAAAATCTGAAACACTTAAGGTCTCTGCACCAAGGACTGAAACTTTAACTAGGAGTCAGAATTCTGGCGGATGGATGGAGTCCAGAAATGCAGATCTCTAGATCTTGGGGGATTCTGTTCCCCTGGAGATGCAAGACTGGATGGGTAGGAGAAGTTAGCTACTTCCTTGCTGATGTCTGTATTGACTTGCATATTGCACTAGAGGCATAGATTATGCCAGTTGTCTCTGCACATTGAAAGAGGGGGCACTTTTACTGTGACTGCCAGGAGGAGCTGACAGAGGGAATGGAGCTTCTGTGTGACCAGGTGACAATAGATTCTGGGCCATAATTAATATGGGCGACCTTGAACAGCAGTTTGCTGGAAGGTGACTTTAACCAGAATTTAGGGTTGGGACCTTATCTGCCATGCACTGAAGGTAAGGGTATGTTTAGATGGTGGAAAATGAATAGGAAATCTGCTTTAAATTGGCGACAGATTCTGCTGTGTGAACATACCCTAAGGGTATGTTCATGCAGCGTAATATGGAGAGGAATTTGAGGCAGTCTTCCACCTCAATGCCTACCAATAACCAAACCTGTGGTACATTTCAGCAGGAAGCCTCTGCTAGTGTTATAGACTTATACTGGAGCTTGTCACCTTCTTTTCATGGTGACACGATCGAACAAGATGCACGCGCGTGCGTGCATTTTTTTTTTTTTGTTTTTTTCCCCCCTTCTCACCCTGCTGAAGGGGAAAGGTGCCTCTGCCTTCTAACAATGGCGGCAGGTTCAGGCTCTTTTTTGCAGAGTATTTTGAGTACTGCCTGAAATTCCTCTCCAAATTACACTGGTACGTAACAGAGCTCTGGTATATGGGTGGTCTCTCCTGGCACACACACAACTGTGTATGGACAGCATGACTGTGTAGCCATAGACACGGGGGTGCTGTATACATCATAGGTGATGATGACTTGGAGTGGAGCGTGAGGTGCGCACAGTATGTTCGTGCACGCTGTGTGGTGTTTGCTTCTTTCGGGCAGCCCATTAAGCACTCTCTGCATTTCGCCAGTTGCCATTTCTGCACCAAATCAGATTCTATAAATAAATCTTCACTGTTTTAGTTCAATGTATGCTAGAATC
Source organism: Leptodactylus fallax (assembly GCA_947044405.1). Lineage (NCBI taxonomy): Eukaryota > Metazoa > Chordata > Amphibia > Anura > Leptodactylidae > Leptodactylus > Leptodactylus fallax. The sequence goes on along the minus strand of CAMRHE010000852.1, from coordinate 268,931 downwards.
AGGGTGTGTATTACTATATTCACACATTGCTGCACTGATCTACACCATCACAATCTAATGCCCCCAAGACTCACTGCTGAAATGGTTAAATTAAAGGGGTTTCTCAGACATGGATATGGATGACCTGACTGGAGCTGTAAGCAGATGGCTCTGCTGTCCGTGTAGTGGTTGGCTCAGCTTCTCTATAAGTGAGCTGCAGTGACTCAGCACCGCCACTAGACGGCGACAGCGCCATCTGCTTCCAGCTCTGCTCTTTGTATAGTTTGGGTGAGCGCTGCTCACTCTTCACTACTTAAAAGCACAGCGCCATACACCGTATAGTGGCTGTGCTTGGTATTGCAGCTCAGCCCCATGCACTAGAACAGGGGTCAGCAATCTTCGGCACTCCAGCTGCTGTGAAACTACAACTCCCAACATGCTCCATTCACTTCCATAAGAGGTCCAAGAACAGCAGAGCAAGTATGCATGCTGGGAGTTGTAGTTTTACAACAGCTGGAGTGCCAAAGGTTGCCTACCCCTGCTCTAGAATGTCATGTGACGCCTCATGACCTGTGAACTTTGTGAATAACATCCAATATGGTGTAACCAAATCTCTGTATTTGTCTAAAAGGTAACAAATTTAACTTACAATGTGAGAAGCTGCAGAAGCAAAACGAGTCCGTGGAGGAGTTACAGAAGCAGTATACGGAGCAAAGGTAATGACCGGTGTATATATTCGCCATGTCCGTCCCATGTAACAGTGCTTCCGCCGCTCTCCAAAAAAAAAAAAAAAAAAAAAAAAGCTAACTAGTTCTGTCCATTTCTGGGAAAGATGGGTGACGGAGCTTGTTTTGGCAAACTGGGCAATTTTGTCCCAAGGTGATATGGTTGACTAGGGTCAAATAAAGATTCCCCCAGAGGTGGTTAGGGTTCCCCTTACCCAAAAATCTAATAAAGTTAAACATTTTTTTTTTTAATCAATATAAACTACAAAATATCAAGGTGTTTCCTGCCCCTAACATCAGGTTGTTACATAAAATGTGATATTTTTGCTTTTTCCCCAGTGAGTCCTTAGATGAGACAAATCACCAACTGGCCTTCCGCTGTCGAGAGATGCTCTCTGAGCTTTCCTTTATTTACCCCATAGATGTGGTGAGTGACGATCCCAGTAAGGTAACATGTAGCCGAATCTGTCTGACCATGTTGTGTCCTGGGGTGCCTGTACGCTACCTCTGCCTGTGCTGGGAGATCTGGCATACTTTGTCATATTTTCATGCAAAATTTTTGCTCAATGCTCTTTTGGTGCTGTTGGTATCCATCCAGCAGAGCGGTCACCCACCTCCGAGTTTTGGTTACACATCTCTAGTAGTTTCCCTTAAAGGGGATGAAAACTTGGGGTGTAAAGGGGCTGTTCAGATATCTATTTTTGCAGGTCTATCCATACTATAATCAGTATGTGTTCGTGGGGGTCTCACATCAGGTGTCTTGAAGAGGCTACAGTATTCTGATGAATGATGGGACCCATTCACTGACTGACCAGCACAGCGCCATACACTGTATAGTGGCAGTGTTGGGTATTGCAGCTCAGCTCCATTCGTTTATATAGGACTGAGCTGCTGCCGTACCATGTGACCAATGAAAGTGACATCATTGTGAGATGATCTGAGGGGGTCCCAGGTGTCAGACCCCACTGATCACATATTGGTGACCTCTCCTAAAGATAAATCATCGATAGTAAGCCATGGACCAGTTTAATGTAGTAAGAATTGGCTATAAAATCTACTCTTGGACAACTTTTTCGTCTCCTCTTTATACTTCTCACTGCTGAGTCCTAACACTTTCATCTTTCCACAGAAAGACCAAAAGGATTACTTTATATGTGGTGTGAAGTTACCAAATTCTGAGGATTTTCAAGGTACTGTAAATTGCATTTTTGTATTCATATTTACACAACTGGAACTTTGTCTTTGCATATTGAGCTGGAGTTATATGCAGCTCTGGAGTATAATACCGGATGTAACTCAGGATCAGTACAGGATAAGTAATGTAATGTATGTACACAGTGACTGTACCAGCAGAATAGTGAGTGCAGCTCTGGAGTATAATACAGGATGTAACTCAGGATCAGTACAGGATAAGTAATGTAATGTATGTACACAGTGACTGCACCAGCAGAATAGTGAGTGCAGCTCTGGAGTATAATACTGGATGTAACTCAGGATCAGTACAGGATAAGTAATGTAATGTATGTACACAGTGACTGCACCAGCAGAATAGTGAGTGCAGCTCTGGAGTATAATACAGGATGTAACTCAGGATCAGTACAGGATAAGTAATGTAATGTATGTACACAGTGACTGCACCAGCAGAATAGTGAGTGCAGCTCTGGAGTATAATACAGGATGTAACTCAGGATCAGTACAGGATAAGTAATGTAATGTATGTACACAGTGACTGCACCAGCAGAATAGTGAGCGCAGCTCTGGAGTATAATACAGGATGTAACTCAGGATCAGTACAGGATAAGTAATGTAATGTATGTACACAGTGACTGTACCAGCAGAATAGTGAGCGCAGCTCTGGAGTATAATACAAGCTGTGAACTGATTTTCTCGCAGAATTATATATTGCTATATTATTTATTTATTTATTTTTTATAGCTAAAGATGACGGCAGTGTGGCTGTGGCGCTGGGTTACACAGCTCATCTGGTATCTATGATTTCCTTCATACTAAACGTACCGCTGCGGTATCCTATTCTCTATAAGGGCTCCAGATCTGCAATCAAAGACAATATCAATGATAAACTTACAGAGAAGGAGAGAGAGTAAGTGACAGCCCAGTTTATAGAGTAACTAACAGAAATGTGGACTTAGGCCTCATGCACATGGCCGAGGGGTGTATCAAATGTGAGATGTCGTCTTTGCTGAAGATGGTGACTGGTGCGCACTGGGTAGTGAGCAGGCCAACGCTGACATTATGGCCGCTCTTTATTCTGTGTGATGAGAAAATCCTTCCCAGTTTTACAGACCTTGTAATTTTATTTTTTTATTGGAATTTTTGGATTTTCAGCCATTTAGTCCTTCTCCTTGTAAATGTCAAGTTACAAAAAAGAAAATGAAATTTTTGTAAAGTGCAGCGTTTCTGCCAAAGTATGAAAATTGCCTTCGCCTCGGTGATTGGATAATGGCTTTAGTATGTCGGGGCTGAGTGATGTCGTGTGTGCCGGAGCGGCCGGCGCTATGAGAGCAGATTTATAAGGTGCGGTCTTCTCACCCTTTTTGCCGCCATTTACCAGCTTTAAACAAGTTCATATTGTGAGGGGTTATTTTTTGGTAAACCTCAGTTTTATGCAGTCATTTGGTAGTATCATAATGGCCCTGTATACCCTCAGACCTCAACGAAGACAGAGAAGGAAAAATGTCATTAATATACAGTAATGTGCGGCCCAGATCTCAGCAAATGTGGCAAGAATTAAGATTCCTGTAAATTTTTCTTTAATTCCCATAGCCATAAATAATTAAAAAAATGAAAGTTTATAATTTAGTAACATTAAAGCAAAAAAGGAGAATGTGAAGCTCCACATATGTGATGGCCCCCACATCATCACACCAGCAGGGGGCAGTCTTTCTCTCCACAGTACAGGCAGGATTGAAGCGCTCACCACAAGGCCTCCATAGTCTAACCCAACCATCAGATCCCAAACACTGCCCAAATTCATTAGGCGCCCCCGTCTGGATGGTGGATATGGAAACGGTGGAGGTGGATCAGTCAATCCTCTCTACTGGTGGTCTTTCTGGACCGTCCTGTTCACCGTATGTGTGCCCACTCAAGACCTCCTAAAAGCTAGGTCAGAATGGTGTAGTTGGTGGCAAATTCATCACTAAAGTCCTGCTTCTCTGACAAACCATGCGCCCGCCTGTCTGATCACTGCTAGACATGTCTCTACGGTGCACTTAAGACATTTGAACCAGTTGACAATCTCACTGAGAGGTACACTACCCAAAAGTAACCTCAGTGCCTTTTGATAGGGAAACACTTTTACTCCCTCTAGTGGTAAGACCCTGTATCTAATCATACCAGACCTTTAACCATTTAAATATGTGTCTGACACAACTGAGTTTTTCAGTGATCTGGGGCCTGTAACTCTTTTGGTGAATGGGTGTATTTTTGGGCTGCTCCCGCCTCATGCAAAACTATAGAAAGTGTATCAATGAGGTCTGATCCTTCTTCAAAGGTCCTGCACGAACCCCATGATAGCGGTTAAACAGTCCCAGACTGTTTTAGTGGTCAGCTCTCTATTGGTTGGGGTCCTGTGATAGACCCAAACAATGGAGATGCAATGATAGTATGGCCGAGCGTCCAGCGCCAGGCATCTGCACCAGGTGACCTTCCGGCCAGGATCTTTTGGAAATCGCTGGACCAAAACAAATTCTGCAAACCTGACACTCATCCTGTTATTTCAGTAAAAATAAGGACCCCGTTAGTCAGTGGGTCAATCGGGCTCCATTCATCTCCGCTATTGTCGGGGTCTGTTACTGCCTGTTCACATGGAGAAACTTTTTTTGCTTCCTTTTCCAGTTATACCTTGCTTTTACATCATGCATGGTACTGGTTATACCCTCTGACTGCCACTGTCCTCTATGCTAACATAGAGGCTGTATCCTATATGGCAACCACATGTTGTCAATTATCTTCTTGCTCAGTCACAATGTCATGGGGGGCCTTGTGGTGACATAGAAGGCTTTGCTACACAAGTGGTTGTGGCATTATAGTCCAAGATATACGGTAAACTGCAAAATATCTCAGGCATCCACTTAATACATGGCGGTCTGGCGGCTCTCTCTGGCTGAACTCTCGGCACGATGCATCTATCATCTTTTTGATTGTCCGGAATTTTTCCGGCTGTTAATATTTATATGTATGTATTGTGGGTTTTATCTGGAATGTTTGTTGACTTGATGTCAAATGAGAAAATTGCTGGCGAAATAAGATTCAGGCCTTGTGCTCCACCATGTCAGGAGTTCTGGGGGAAGAATCGACTGAAAAGACAGGTGGAGGAAGAATATATTGTGATAGATGGAGAGGAGATACACACACATATATATATAATATATATACTGGATTGTACATCATTCAGCTTTACTCTATAGAGACTTAGGGTTTTACAGTACAAGGAAAACTTAAGAATTGCTTAGGAAAGTAAATAAAGTGCAAGTCACCCAGCTTTACCACACTACTGAATAGTAAAAGGAAGTGAGACTGGTACAAGAATATAACTACTATAATACTGCCCCCTAAGAATATAACTACTATAATACTGCCCCCTAAGAATATAACTACTATAATACTGCCCCCTATGTACAAGAATATAACTACTATAATACTACTCCTATGTACCAGAATATAACTACTATAATACTGCTCCTATGTACAAGAATAGAACTACTATAATACTACCTCCTATGTACAAGAATATAACTACTATAATACTGCTGCTATGTACAAGAATATAACTACTATAATACTGCTCCTATGTACAAGAATATAACTACTATAATACTGCCCCTATGTACAAGAATATAACTACTATAATACTGCTCCTATGTACAAGAATATAACTACTATAATACTGCTCCTATGTACAAGAATATAACTACTATAATACTGCTCCTATGTACAAGAATATAACTACTATAATACTGCTCCTATGTACAAGAATATAACTACTATAATACTGCTCCTATGTACAAGAATATAACTACTATAATACTGCCCCCTATGTACAAGAATATAACTACTATAATACTGCTCCTATGTACAGGAATATAACTACTATAATACTGCTCCTATGTACAAGAATATAACTACTATAATACTGCTCCTATGTACAAGAATATAACTACTATAATACTGCCTCCTATGTACAAGAATATAACTACTATAATACTGCTCCTATGTACAAGAATATAACTACTATAATACTACCTCCTACGTACAAGAATATAACTACTATAATACTACCTCCTATGTACAAGAATATAACTACTATAATACTACCTATGTACAAGAATATAACTACTATAATACTGCCCCTATGTACAAGAATATAACTACTATAATACTACCTCCTATGTACAAGAATATAACTGCTATAATACTGCTCCTATGTACAAGATATATAATCTACCCTATAAATACTACCATTACCCCTTGTACAAGAATATAACTACTATAATACTGCTCCTATGTACAGGAATATAACTACTATAATACTGCCCCCTATGTACAAGAATATAACTACTATAATACTACCTACTATGTACAGGAATATAACTACTATAATACTGCTCCTATGTACAAGAATATAACTACTATAATACTGCTCCTATGTACAAGAATATAACTACTATAATACTACTCCTATGTACAAGAATATAACTACTATAATACTACTCCTATGTACAAGAATATAACTACTATAATACTACCTACTATGTACAAGAATATAACTACTATAATACTACCTATGTACAAGAATATAACTACTATAATACTGCCCCTATGTACAAGAATATAACTACTATAATACTACCTCCTATGTACAAGAATATAACTGCTATAATACTGCTCCTATGTACAAGAATATAACTACTATAATACTACCTATGTACAAGAATATAACTACTATAATACTGCTCCTATGTACAGGAATATAACTACTATAATACTGCCCCCTATGTACAAGAATATAACTACTATAATACTACCTACTATGTACAGGAATATAACTACTATAATACTGCTCCTATGTACAAGAATATAACTACTATAATACTGCTCCTATGTACAAGAATATAACTACTATAATACTACTCCTATGTACAAGAATATAACTACTATAATACTACCTCCTATGTACAAGAATATAACTACTATAATACTACCTATGTACAAGAATATAACTACTATAATACTGCCCCTATGTACAAGAATATAACTACTATAATACTACCTCCTATGTACAAGAATATAACTGCTATAATACTGCTCCTATGTACAAGAATATAACTACTATAATACTACCTATGTACAAGAATATAACTACTATAATACTGCTCCTATGTACAGGAATATAACTACTATAATACTGCCCCCTATGTACAAGAATATAACTACTATAATACTACCTACTATGTACAGGAATATAACTACTATAATACTACCTATGTACAAGAATATAACTACTATAATACTGCTCCTATGTACAAGAATATAACTACTATAATACTACCTACTATGTACAGGAATATAACTACTTCACCCATCTTTGGCTATTTTGCAGGTTTCCTTTGTATCCCTAAAGGTGGTGAGAAGCTTCAGTTTGACTATGGGGTTTACCTTCTGAACAAGAACATAGCTCAGGTTTGTGTCTCCTGTTATTACCTGATGTATATTGATCTTCTCCTTTTAATCTTCCCTGGTTTATTTCCCCATTTTTTTTTTAAAAAAAAAAAATTAATACAAAAAAATCCCTCTTATAAAATTATAATCAACAACCCCCCCCCAGGGCCAAAAATAACTAAAAACCCCCCCCCCCCCCCCCCCCCCCCCGGGGGGGGCTCACCCCCCCTTCCCCTCTCCCCCTTTATTTTCCGTGTCCGTTTTTTTTAAGCCCCCTCTAGTGGTGGCTACAGGCAAACAAAGTGATATCTTGTAAATCTACACTTATTCTGGGTAGTTGTAGCAGTGTACCAGGCAAAGCTCAGGCCTCTAGAAATTTATAAAAACTTATCAAACTGGTGCAAATCCACTTTATAGATAATTGCTGCAAATAAAACAAAAAAAAAAAAAAAAAAAATTTTTTCTTGTTCTGTCTCCTCATCCCTCATGTCTCCTCCTCTCTGACCACAGACAGAACTTGCTACTTAACAAATCTCTGATGTGACACTTTACAGAGTGGTGTCTGCGGCTCTGTTTGTCTTGGCCGGTCGCTGTCCTGACACTATCTGATACTCTGACAATTAGAGGTGGAAAATAAGGGGAAAAAATCTCTAATTTCAGACAGTTCACCCTCTCCCGAGTTACCGTTTATGGCGAGGTAATGGGATCTGCGCACCTGTAGAGCCTGCAGCAGACGGCCCGGACTAACCTCTCTATGAACCTGAGAAGGTGGAATGTGGCGATGGCGGATCCAGGGATGTGACTGTCTCCTGACCTCGGGTTTCTGGAGCAGTCGCCGTCCAATTACGTGTGCTGCCTCTTGCCTTAACCATGTGTTTTAGTTTCTCCTTATGATCTTTGGCAGTGAGTGAACAAATCCTTTTAACCCATCACATAATTGATTAAGCACCCAGTTAATTGGGTGACCAGGTGACAACATCAACCTGTAACCATTGTGGGCCTAACAGAGGGGAGGAGCATTTTTCAGGGCTTTCATATCCATAGAACTCAAGGGGAGGCAGAAGCAGAAAGTCAAAACAAGTCAGAAAGTTAGCTACTTCCTCCTTATAAAAGGCAGCTGCAAAAAAAATTAAGTTGAAGTTGGCTACTTCCTCCATGTACGTAGTATTGGCAACAACAAAGGCTGGAATCTTCAGTGGCGGAAGTTAGCTACTTCTTCTAGAGGCAGAAACTAGTTCTCAGTACTCAGTTCGGATGTCCATTCCCTCAGCAATCCGATACTGATGACCTATCCCTCTTTATATAGCTAGAGAAGTTGGTTGGTGTTGAGTAGAGGCTACCTGCTTCTCCTATATGCAAACCCAACTTGCCTAGTTTGGCTTGGATACAGCAGGTAGTGCCTCATACTAAGTCACGGGGCAGCGCTGCCTACTGGATCCTTCACTATACCAGATTTTGCTCCCTCTGTTCTAGCATCTACTCTGGGTCGCCCCCTATCTACCAGTATTTTGCAGTCCTGCAGAAGGTAGCTTTGATGTCAGTCATGTGACCAGACACATGCAGGGGTAGAGCTAGTACAATAGTTCTGTGCATAGAAACCGCTCAGATGCCTGTGGGGCAAGAATATGGCAGAAGCAGAGCTATGTGTGGTGGGGATATGTAGATGTAGCGGTGCTGTGTGTGTGTGGGGTGGAATGTGGATGTTGCGGTGCTGTGTGTGTGTGTGTGTGTGTGGGGTGGAATGTGGATGTTGCATAGTTGAGTGTATGGGGAGAGCAGGCTGTATGCAGGAAAGAAATATGAACGTACTTGCAGAACCCATTTTTGGGTCCTAATATGGCTGTGGTGTCAGACAGCTACTTCCTGTTACATGTAAGCAGTCGGGAGCACAGGACAGTTTCCGCTGTTGGGTTTGCAGCACTTTTCAGTCCTTTGTAGCCCTCCAGCATGTACACATAATACCGTATGAGGCTGAGATGATGGTGTCCTCCTCCCCTCGTATTCCCTGCGCTCTACTTTACTTTAGAGTGCGTTGCACAAATCCCTTTCAGGCACATAAACCCCGGCCTTGGCCGTCTCTTTTATATGCAGTAAAGCTCAGGTTATCTTGGCCTCGGCAGCCTTTTCTCGAGGAATATTCACTTTCTATCTCTCCCTGAAGTAAAATGAAGTCCACAATATAGACTGCAGCCGAGCTGTAAATGCCGCCGTCTGCTTCTCGCTTACGTGAATCATAGTCTGGAGAGCAGAAGAGGCAAAGAGAGGGCAAGTGTCACTTCTCAATCTTCTAGACGGGAACGGGGGTCTCGTGTCCTCAAAGGTTTCCGTGTCTCCAGTGCACGATTCACACTGGACAGCTGCAAGTGCTTAAGAGGGTCGCTGGCCCCCGTAGAGGTCCTGGGGATGGTTTGTTATACGGATACGTCTCTTTTCGGAGTACCCTTTAATATTTCCAGTGACCGCCTCTGGGTGCTGATTTTTGAGGTAGATTGTTTTTAATGGGAGGCAGTGTTGGTCGCTGTCCTGCTGCAATTGTCATGGGGGGGATTCATTTGTCGAAACCGCAAATTAGCCACATTGTATCGGAAAACTGCACAAAAGGCCGTTCCAAATTCCTCCGTGTGACCCTGCCAGTGACAGCGCTCTCAGTGGGATCTGTCATCTTATTATCCACAACTTTCTAGAAAAAAACATCAGATCCACAATGGTCAGCGCTGGCTCTTATAGGCGAGCCCCTTTAAGAAGGTCAGTGGAGGTCCACTGATGATCATCCCATCAGGTTGGGTTCCCCTGTAGTTTTTACTACTTGTGGTGCTTGTAATTTTGCGTCTGGCTAATGGGGTCTCTTCCCCCAGCGTGTCTGGCCTTGGGGAGGAGACGTCTCGTGGTGGTTTTGATCAAACCCTCACCTGATCCTATGTGACGGCTGCCTATTACATGTGACAGGTTAATGCTCGCTGCCTCCTCATGTCTTCTAGAACGTTCTTTTATTAGCTCCAGGACGGGATCTATTTGGAGTTAAAAGACAGCCATAAAGTCAAGCGTCTCCCTAAACCCTGGCAGCATTTCACGTGTCATCCCTGAGATGTCTCGTAAACGGCGAGCCGCGAGCAGATAAAACGCACCCTAATGTACCGTATAAATTCCACGGGGGGTTTTATTTCTCCGCAGGATGTTTCATCCCTGGCAAATATGCAGTGCGAGCAATGAGGGCGTCTAGAAAGGCTTCTACTTGGTGTAATAGTATCAGGCAGATGGAGCTGATAATCCGGTTAGTTTATCCTTCGCCATTTACATTCCAAAATTTAAAGTGACCTTCACATTGTATTGGAAATTGTGCCTGTACGTGATCCCTGCTGTCACCACTAGAGGGCAGTCTATCACCAATATTGAGTCTTCGGGGAGCCAACTGTCAAGCCTCGTATCCCATTCATTGTAGGTCAGGACAGTACCATAGTTTTGGTTGTGGTTGTGCCTGGTACTGCAGCTCAGTCCCAATAAGTTAGTGAATCTGCCGCATGGCATGTACAAGATTTCAGGAGCTTCTGCTGATGTTGGAACACTGTTGTCTGGCATCAATATAGATCACAGGATGACCTGAAACGATCATGGAGGAACCTCACAGCTAGTATTTAGTTTCCCTGCAGTGCCCCCAGAGGTGAAATAAGGTATTACATGGGTCAATGTAAATCCATGTGTGCTGGTTTATTGGATCCTGCACTATGGTAAGATATGGGGTTCAGAATGACACCCCAGCCCCCCACCCCCATAAGGCCTATGGACAGGTGGTGCCCTTTGCTTAACACAACTTGCCGAAACCATCTTGAGCAGATTAAGTCATTTTAATATCATCGTATCCACTCGCCTTTGCCAAAGAAAACCTTCCCGTGCCGTCTTCTCCCGAGATAATTTTCTGTACTTTCGGTGTCTCTGGGAACCATTTGTCAGTGAACGGCTCGAGCAATTTTCAGGCTTTTCACAGATCCATTGTGTGCAGTGAAGACGTCCTGCCAAGTGCAGCCGGCAGCCATTTATCTTCAGCGATTCCCGACATATTAGATTATTACACAGAGAATGAGAATTCCTTGGCTGCGGCTCCCTGACGTGGGTCACGGCCCCATTTTAATCACTGGGTCCGTCCGCTGCAGAGTATTGTGGATGCAAGAAGCGCGCTCAATGGTCTGTTGTGTGAGATCTGCCTAGTAGCTGTGTATGGAAGCCTGCCCTCCGACATGATCACAGGGTTTGGGAGCCTATGGAATGATATAATGCTGCTGCCTCCTGCTCATACCATGGATGGCAGCATGTAGGTATGGTGCATGCTGCTGCAGCAGTGCTATTCGGGGATATATGGAGTGTAGGTAGGTGGTACGTGGCACATTCACATGCCAGGAGCAAATACTTCAGCAGAGCATTGCCCTGGGCATCACATTGCCTCCCTCAGCGTCACCTTCCCATAGTGCCCCTGGTGCCTTGTCTTCCCCCAGGTAAGTGACGCGCACACCCCCGGCCATCCACGTGATGGATCAGACCAGGCGCCTTCTACCATTGTCATACATCCTATCCATGTGCCCATAGTAGTGACAGGGCTCAGCATGGCTACTCTGACCACAGTTTGGCCTTTGTCAGTCGCTCAGATCTTTCTGCTTGCCCAGATTTCTTGCTTCAACACCTCCACTTTAATATACTTATATTTCAGCCTGGGGAGGCGCTGTTGTCACCTGATCCTCCATGTTGGGCACTTTCCGGCTGGTCGGTGTACGCACACATCTTCCCTCCCGATTCCAGAAACTCCTTAGTCTTTATCCTACTAAATCATAAGATAATACATCTCTCCACCTCTGCTGAATGACCATAAAGTGTCAGCTGTTGGGTTGAGGTTCCTCGGCTGCCGCCATGTTTACATGTATTTGCTAAGTAAATCCTGTGTATGGTGCATGGAGGGACGTGTGATATACGTTCACACATGGTAATGATATATGGGAAGCTTAGAAGAGCGGTCTGACCTTTAAAACACGCGTTTCCTATAAGCAGGTGAGATGCACATTACAGGGCTGGATATAAAACGGTCTGATACTACACCAGATTTATCACAGTGACTGTTTTTAGCAGTCTAATCAGGAAATCTGGGCCTGTGTTCTTCACCATCTTGGTATATCGGTGAATGGAAACATCTGTGCCTATTGGTGCAATCCTGTTACTGTAACAAACCCTGCACCACTATCATGTAGACAGGCTGTTTGCGGCGGGAAGCTGTCCAGAGTGTCTCAATTTACTAACTGCAAACAGCTCTTGAAATCGGCGCTTAAACTTAGTCGTTCTCAAGTTTAGTATGATCTGGAGACCGCCTTCTAGGCATACCCCATCCATGTGACCCATTAGGCTCTTACCTTAGTAAGGAGCCTTACACCCTACCCATATATTACGTGGCTGTCCTGTGATTTGAATGGACGCCATATAATACCACATATCTCCTGTAGAGGGTGCTCTTGTCTAACCTGCATGGAAAAAGTAGTGATCCTATTTCTCAGTGGTTCACTTCAGCCTTGGGATTCTAGGCTCGAATCCACCCAGAGCCAATGTCTACATGGAGATTAGATTGTGAGCTCCTGGGGTCAGGGCAGCCTATATACTGTACTAGATGGATAAATGGCCCTGATTCACCTACTAGCCAGGTTCTGCTATAAGATTCATTAACATTCCTGGCGGTGGCGGCAGCGATCCGATCACGTGCTGATTTATGGTCCTAAGCGCCATCTATCTGTCACTGGCTGGCTATGGCGCTCCGCCCGTACTATATAAATATCCCGCATATAATTTCCTAATCTGTGTTTTTAGCACCGGCTATAAATGTTTCATCCCTCGGAACAGTTTATCACTTCCATATGAAGTATGCCATCAGCCCGTGCCAGCGCCACGGAGAAAATGAGGGCGTATGTTATATACAGGACCCGACGGGAGCGTCAGACGGCCGCACCGAACATCAGTAAAAGAACGGGGATTATACTACTTAAAGGGCCAGGTGCCTAAAATGCATCGCAAATGGCGCAGTTATAGCATCACTGATCTTGTGACTATAGGGGCTCCTGATGTCCTCTAACTTTTTCTTGGACAGTGGCACCCCGAGTCACTGACTGTGCAGGGAACTACAGCTCAGCCCCATCCAAGTGAATGGGCATGGTGGCAATAACTTGTGCAGCTGGTGCCTGGGGCAATGCTCTGCAGTGATGGTGAAACCATGCTGAACCACTACCGCAGCCCCTTAATTCTTAGGATCGTGGGGGATAGGGTTCCCAGATGTTATATCCTAACAAGTATAATCTCTACATATAGTCAAGCATGGCCGCCCCTCCTGCTCCATCGTCCCTGTGACTGGTCCCTCCAGGGGCTCAAGCCAGTCTCTACAATGTGTCCGTATTTGGTTTCATTCCTTGGTTTCGTCTTCTCTTCCAGTTAAGATATCAACATTCTCTGGGGACCCCGGACTTACGACAGACCCTCCCTAACCTGAAGATGTTCATTGACCATGGCCTCTTGATGGGATGGTAAGTTGTGTGTTCTGTGGGGAATATCAGACAATGGTCCTGGTGTGCATGTCCCCTTTAACCCCTTGGTAGCATGTACCATAAATGTATACTGCATGAGCTAGCCCTCGGACCACTAGTGTATTAAAATGACCCCAAGTGTCGTAAGTGGGCTCCCTCTCCCCTTTCATTGTTTACGTGAGTAGCCCCATATAATACCTCCCTATATTACACCTAAAACTTTAACATTGGCCTGCTGAATGCAGTGGGAAAGGGGCGCCTGTGCTTGCCCAATGGCAACAGCAAAAATTACTGATCCCTGTTTTTTTTAACTCTTAATGCCACACTCAATAGCAAATATCTTGCAGCTCCAGCTTGGCTTGAGCTACAATTCCTACACCATGTTGGGTCTGGAGTGCCCCTTTTGTGGTTACACCCCCCAATAATATCTTAATATGTTAGACCCTCGCCTCAGTAATGGGGGTAGCCTGTGATATCCTGATCAATGGCTGACGACTAGTCTCCATCCGCAGGGATCACTCTGTACCCCATTACATTGTCAGCAGAGGCACATTGTCACGTCACCGCTCCCGGCCACCCTTCTGCTCACACTCGCTCTCATCACAATTGTGTATTTCTTGTATATACACTTTTTTTTTTTCCTGCAGCCGCCACAAAGGCGAGAACTGATTACGGTTTTCGTGCTTGCACTGACATGGGTTTGGAGTAACACATCACACTGTAGACATTTCATGTGGCCAAAGCCCAAGTTCAACATAAGCCCTTTATAGCTCTCGCTGCAGTCATGGCGGGGGCCGACTAACAAGGAAGGATGAAAGGGGCTCCTGGCAGAGAAGGGTTCTCATGCCGTATACTGTCACTGCGTGTTTGGATGGGGTCCAGATGGTGAAGATTTACTGATCCTGGACCAGCTGTAGTGTAGTCCGCTGCAAAAGGGTATTTGTTGAAAGCTTGATAGGGCGATGAGGCAGCTCCTCTGTCATTCCTAGTGTCCCCGGCCTCTATATACTGTGCGGTTAGTACATACAGATGTGGGTGCAGAGAGCAGTCATTGAATAGTAAATAAAGTGTTTGCTTTCTATAAGGTTAACACAGGGGGCGCAGTGACAAGTCATGTTATAGAGCAGGGCTCCCAAATCTGTGTATTTCAAACTCTTGCACAACAACTCCCAGCATGCCCTGCAACAGTTGAAGGACTATAATTTGCTGACCACTTGCTGCTTATCCTGGATTGAACAGCAGAATAGTGAGTGCAGCTCTGGAGTGTAATACAGGATGTAACTCAGGATCAGTAACACAGTTTTTGGACATAGTGAGTGCAGCTCTGGAGCCACTATTCTGCTGATGCAGTCACTGTGTACATACATTACTAATCCTGTACTGATCCTGAGTTATATCCTGTATTATACTCCAGAGCTGCGCTCACTATTCTGCTGGTACAGTCACTGTGTACATACATTACATTACTTATCCTGTACTGATCCTGAGTTATATCCTGTATTATACTCCAGAGCTGCGCTCACTATTCTGCTGGTACAGTCATTGTGTACATACATTACATTACTTATCCTGTACTGATCCTGAGTTACATCCTGTATTATACTCCAGAGCTGCGCTCACTATTCTGCTGGTACAGTCACTGTGTACATACATTACATTACTTATCCTGTACTGATCCTGAGTTACATCCTGTATTATACTCCAGAGCTGCACTCACTATTCTGCTGGTGCAGTCACTGTGTACATACATTACATTACTTATCCTGTACTGATCCTGAGTTACATCCTGTATTATACTCCAGAGCTGCACTCGCTATTCTGCTGGTACAGTCATTGTGTACATACATTACATTACTTATCCTGTACTGATCCTGAGTTACATCCTGTATTATACTCCAGAGCTGCACTCACTATTCTGCTGGTGCAGTCACTGTGTACATACATTACATTACTTATCCTGTACTGATCCTGAGTTACATCCTGTATTATACTCCAGAGCTGCACTCACTATTCTGCTGGTACAGTCACTGTGTACATACATTACATTACTTATCCTGTACTGATCCTGAGTTACATCCTGTATTATACTCCAGAGCCGCACTCACTATTCTGCTGGTGCAGTCACTGTGTACATACATTACATTACTTATCCTGTACTGATCCTGAGTTACATCCTGTATTATACTCCAGAGCCGCACTCACTATTCTGCTGGTGCAGTCACTGTGTACATACATTACATTACTTATCCTGTACTGATCCTGAGTTACATCCTGTATTATACTCCAGAGCTGCACTCACTATTCTGCTGGTACAGTCACTGTGTACATACATTACATTACTTATCCTGTACTGATCCTGAGTTACATCCTGTATTATACTCCAGAGCTGCACTCGCTATTCTGCTGGTACAGTCATTGTGTACATACATTACATTACTTATCCTGTACTGATCCTGAGTTACATCCTGTATTATACTCCAGAGCTGCACTCACTATTCTGCTGGTGCAGTCACTGTGTACATACATTACATTACTTATCCTGTACTGATCCTGAGTTACATCCTGTATTATACTCCAGAGCTGCACTCACTATTCTGCTGGTACAGTCACTGTGTACATACATTACATTACTTATCCTGTACTGATCCTGAGTTACATCCTGTATTATACTCCAGAGCCGCACTCACTATTCTGCTGGTGCAGTCACTGTGTACATACATTACATTACTTATCCTGTACTGATCCTGAGTTACATCCTGTATTATACTCCAGAGCTGCGCTCACTATTCTGCTGGTGCAGTCACTGTGTACATACATTACATTACTTATCCTGTACTGATCCTGAGTTACATCCTGTATTATACTCCAGAGCTGCACTCACTATTCTGCTGGTACAGTCACTGTGTACATACATTACATTACTTATCCTGTACTGATCCTGAGTTACATCCTGTATTATACTGCAGAGCTGCACTCACTATTCTGCTGGTACAGTCACTGTGTACATACATTACATTACTTATCCTGTACTGATCCTGAGTTACATCCTGTATTATTCTCCAGAGCTGCACTCACTATTCTGCTGGTGCAGTCACTGTGTACATACATTACATTACTTATCCTGTACTGATCCTGAGTTACACCCTGTATTATACCCCAGAGCTGCACTCACTATTCTGCTGGTACAGTCACTGTGTACATACATTACATTACTTATCCTGGATACAATGACTTCAGTGATTTCCCCTAATCTTCTGTCTCTCTCCCCCAGTGACGTACACCACACTTCCAGTGCTATTCCTGTTCCGCAGAGACCAGCCAATGCTGCGTATGGAGGCTCTGAAGCTGGGTATTGCAGTCGGAGTCCAACGCCAGAGAGAGGACCTCGAAAGCGCGCCAGCTCAGACACTGAAAAATGGCTATACAGCACCTCTCCCTCAAGCTACAAGGCGTCAGCGGAGCCCCTCGCAATACCCATCCCTGTGACCGCAACACACAAAAGGCATTTTACCTTCTCCCTGGATGTCAGCCTCGACTCCTCCAGGGAATTCGGTCGCCAACATTTCTGCGAGAGCTTTAATTGCGAGAGTACATCGACCACAGATAGCCACGGGCGCAGCCAGGCCGAACGTTTCTCAGACGACTCGTGTGCGGTCAATGGACCTCTTTTGCTGATTGAAAGCGCAGAGTTTGTAAGCGAAGGCAATCCGTGCGCCGCGCACCCCTCCCTGAGCGGTGACGTACAATGTGCCGTGGAACAAGCCGAGGAGATTCTCGGCACCGAAGCCTCAGACTTCACCTCAGGGAATCAATTAGAGGCGTTTAGCAGCATTCCGGTGGACCGTGCCGTGGCCGTGGAGTGCGATGAGCAAGTCCTGGGAGAGTTCGAGGAATTTTCCCGTAGAATTTACGCACTGAATGAGAACATGTCTAGTTTCCGTAGACCGCGAAGGGGTTCTGATAAATAACGGGGTGTCGTACAGAGAAGATCTCGCTTTGCACATCATTATCACTTATATCAAAAACCACTGAATTGTTTTGGATATTTGCCGATCTCCACTTTCACCGTAACTTTCTTAGATTTTTTTTTAATTATTAAAGGAGCTGTACAAAAATTCTCGCCAGTCTTGACTATGGTCTGGTATTCACTTTAATGGTGCTGAGCTGCAATGCCAGTCACCACCATGGGTAAGGGTGGCGCTGTTGGACCTTTTGTAGAACTCCTTTAAAGGCCATATCCAATATTTTTTTTTTTTTTTTTTTTTTTTCTCCTCTCTACCACTATCTAAAATGAAAAAGGAAGCAACTTTTTAAGGGTAGACTCACTCAGAAGAATTTAGAGAGGAAATAGAGGCAGTCTTCCACCTCCGTTTCCTCTCCGAATTGTGGCTTTGTAGAAGAGCTGCAATCTCCAAATTCCTCAGTGTGATCCTAAACAGTCTGTTTTGAGTATACAGCTCCTATGCAGACCACCTGTATGTGTATCCATGGTAACAGACAAATAAAAGCAGCGTGTAGTCTGATCCTGCATTTTTATTCCCTTTCTTTTGTCCTCTACTGTGCCCTACCTATATCTGGTATACAGTTCCTATACAGAGCTGTGTCCCCATGGTAACAGACTACAAACAAACCCCCCGTGTAGTCTGATGCTGCGGTCATTTATCATCCTGTTCCCAGCTTCTTGTCAATATATTTGATATCAGAGTGCAGTATCAGACTACACAGGGTTTGTATGTAGTCTGTAACCATGGAATCACGTAGGTATGTGTAGGAGCTGTACACCCTTTTTTTTTTTTTTTTTTTTTTTTTTTTTGCAAGGTTGCTTCAATTTTCATTTTGGGTTACAAAATGGGTGTCGAGGTAGACTTTCCCTTCAAGTTCAGCTCTGCTACATCTGTACAGCTGGCGGACCAAAATCTGAGGACTGTTCACTGAGAGCTATATCCTGCCGTCACATGGCCCAGACCATTACGTCATAGGAAAAAGTTCTTTTACAAGGAGATATATATATATATTTTTTTTTTTTTTTAAATCTGTACGGATCTTTCATCTCCTCCCCCTGACATGTACACATGCACCTTAGGACTAGTTGCATGCATGTTCATGCAGAATTTGTTTTGTACCATATTTAGCATGTAGCTAGAAATTCCTATCAGGAATTATTATAGTGACTTTTCCAGTAAAAAATTTATTTTTTTTTTTTTTTTTTACTATCCCACCCCTTAAGAAAAAAAAATTCCTAAATTCCTTGAACATCTTTTTGCAGGAAAGTTGAGAGAGAACCAACATGGCTGCCTTCATAGCTCTGAGGTGCTGCTACCCAGCTTTTCCAGGCTCCTAAAAGAGAAATCTCCCTAATAGAACTATTTTTTTATTAAAGTAGATTTGCAATTCATACTAAAACTGGCATGTTAATGGTCACCCAACTTTCCCTAAAAGGATATAAAGGGCTTGTATGCTCTGGTGTCTATGCTTAAATTTTAATTGGAAATGCCCCTTTAAACTAAACTACACCTCTCCCCCTTTTTTTTTTTTTTTTGTCCCAATGCATACAAAATTAAAAATTTCAGTAACTTTGCAATTAATCAAAAAAAAAAAAAAATATTTCTCTATATTCAACTTGGGTGTAGGCCTATGGTCTCCATGGTTCCAAACTGAAAACCTCATGTAGTCTGGTTCTGTAGTCAGGCTCCCTTTCTTAAGTATATTAAGTTTTAATACAAAGTGAGTCTCCATGGTTACAGACTACGAACAAAGCCTGTGTAGTCTGTTTCTACCGTCGTATTATCGTCCATCCTCCATTTTTTCAAGACTCCAAAAATGTTTGGTAGAGGCGTTAAAGCAGCAAGATTGTCTGCGCAATCAGACTACACAGGATTTGTTGTAGTCTGTAACCATGGAGACAATCTTGGACTTTTTTTTTTTTTTTTTTTTTTGACTCTTTGCAAAGTTGCTTCATTTTACATACATTGGATCAATAAAGTAGTTGTTGTGAAGGTGGACGGTCCCTATCATTTTCCAGGAAGTGTTGGGGGCCCCCCCACCTGTATTGACATGTAATGCTCCAGTTCAATATTTTGATGCACAGTATTATGTATATGGCAGAATTATTTATGTTAATGGAAAATATTCTGGATTTATAAGTGGCGGTTTATTTTCCTATAAATATTCAGTAAAGCATACGTCATTCTGCGTATCGGCTAACGCGTTTCACTTTCTGATGTTTGTCATCTTTATTGTTTCATCGGTCGGATCTTTAAGCGACAATCGGGGAAATGCTTGGACCTAGCACGGTAATGCTGCTTACAGACAGCTTTTTGCTCCTGGCTTGAAACAGACTAAAAGATTAAGCGGATGTTAGTGTGTAACATCACTGCAGGATCTGACTACAGAGGGGTTGTAGTCTGTAACCATAGAAACACGTTGTCTGTATAGGAGCATTATACACAAAACTGATACTATATAATTGAAACCTCCAGAGAATTTAACTTGGTATGTGCACAAGATATTTCCATAAACACTAGGAATTTTGGGAAAACAAAGTGGGTGGAGTCTAGTAGAAGGGGCGTAGCCAACACCTTTCCAACATATTAGTGATGCAAATTATAGAGAGTCTGTGGCTGCTCATGCGGGTCCACAAAGTGCTGTCTTTCATGAATAAACCACAGCAATCAATATCCCTTTGAGTACAGCGCCCTACATTGTATAGTGGCTGTGGTTGGTATTGCAGCTAAGTCATTCATTTGAATCTGCCTAAGCTGCAGCATGGCCATGTGACCAGTGGTCGTGATGTCTGAGGCCTAGGAAGTGGAGCTCAGCACCAGTCACAGAAAGCCCCTTTAAATTTTAGGGCATGCATCATAAGTATTAACATCATATACATAAAGTTCAGTATATTTGCAGATTTTTTTTTTTTTTTTTGAGTTGCTACTGGAAACTGCCAGCAAGCCTGTTGAAGGACCCCCCCCCCCCAATACAACTCCTATAATGACAATGACTCGTAAGACATTTTTGTAAAATTAAAATTTATAAAATCTTCATTTTCTAGAATTGTTTTTAAATTTGGGTTTAAAAAAAAAAAAATCCTGCTTTTTAATTTGTATGAATAGATCACTGGTACAATTTAGAATTTAAAAAAAAATTCCTGACACTCCCATCACCCCCCATCATGACGAGGTTGTCGTCTTTTGTGCGTCTGTCGTCATAAATACCATTCTGTGATTTGTTCGATAAATCTGGTCCCATAGAACAAAAACATTTCTCACTCCGGTGTTGGACCTCGCAGAGCCCATCAATCACCGACACCAACATTGGCGAATCGCTGTCATCTCCTACACAATGTCCTATAGTGCGGCTTTCAAAAGGGGTTGTCTAGGTCACCATGGTACCTGGAGTCTCCAAAATGCTATGTCAGGCTGTTGTCGTCTCAAAGGCCGGATACAATTTATTACAATAGTCTCAATTTACCTTCTCTAAAACTTTTTTTTTGTTAAATATCTTTTAGAATTCTTTGTAGCGTTCTGGTTTCTTAGGGCAGTTCTGGCTAGAGAACGATCCTGCTCTGTTGCCTGAAGAAGGGATCAAATTGACCTCTGAAACTGGTTACAATGATCCAAAAAAATTTTCCCAGTTGTATGACTTGCATAAAAATATAAAACCTGAAAATCTTGAGGAGTTTTCAGGACTGTGAAGTGGATAGGCCAAACGACGACTCCAACAGTCCGACACCTTCATAAATGCTTGCCCCGAATCTGACTCCACAGCCCTGGTTAGCGTAGAACAATCTCCTTCCCGACCTGGTGGTTGGGAGACACAGCCATGTATTCCGATCTCTGCCATGTTTGGCCAAGATGTTACCCCTTTTTAAGCAGTTTTCTCCTGTACTGTCCCCAGCCGTCTTTATAAGGAGGGGACCACTTGTCGGCCTCTCGATTGTGTCACCACTCGAGTGGTCAAGACCTTGTTTTGTCTAATCCTTGACGTCAAGCGACAGCTCTACAGGCTGAGCTCTGACTTGGAATACCCTCTTTCCATCTGGTAATTTGTGCTCTGACTTCCACCCAAACTTTGTCATGACCCCAGTTCACATCACTAAGGTGACCTTCCGTGGTCTAGAGGGAAATGGTGAGCTGAATAACCGTACCTGGCTCTCTGAAGACCACCATAAAACCCCCTCGAATGCTTGGCATGTTCTCGCCCCTTCTTATCGGCGGCTGGAAACTTTATATTCCCGACCAAGGGGTAAAGATGTGCTCAATCTCCCGATACGTTGTATTGGAAGACGTAACTGCTCCAATAATGTGCCCTACTTCGTCATTATGATTCAGTACCAGTTATATATGGAGCCTTGGTGGCAAGAAATTTTTTTACCTATGTAAATTTTTTTTTTTTCTTCTCCAGTGCGTTTGGCATGGTACGTGATGTGCGTTTTCTATCGGCTGTGCTTTGTTAGTCGTCTATGACTTAAGCGAATGTGTACCGTCGATCTCTCGTTGACACCTTCAGAATGTTGTGTTTTGGTTTTTTTTGTTTGTTTTTTTTGTTTTTTTTTTTTCTGAAAAAGTTGCGTTAAGCTCTGGAAAACTCCGAAGATCCTTTCCAACAGCAACGGTAGTAAGGTCGTGCGGGGTCGGCAGGCGTCTTCTGTAAGGTTTCATCCCTGCTGACGTCTTTGGATTTTTTGAGACTGTCCATTTTTCGGTTAAATGTAGCCCGCGCCACAATAAAGATTTCCCAGAAACATCCAAGAAGCCGTGACTGGGAATGTCAGAGGAAGACTGTTTACCCATCATGTCAGAGCCGATTTTAGAAAACAGGAGAATGCAATCCAGCAGCGGCGGAGCTACGGGCCCGCTCGGATGAAAGACTTCTCTTGCCGCCTTCGAAACTCTGTATGAAATCAGCGAATTTTAAGTCGTGTTGTTTCAAGGTGATAGACAAATACTCTGTCGTGTTTGGGCTGGCAGCCGGAGACGGGGAGAAGGTTCTGGAAATCTTACCTCAGTTACTGATGTGTTGGGGTCGGCCGAGAATGTATAGAAAACCGGACGTGATCCAACCCATGTCAAAAGGAGAAGCTTGTGGTGCGGTAGAACATGTGCCCGGGATCAAGGAATAAAACTGCTCAGTATTTACTGGCTTAAGAATGTAAGGAAAGGAAGACAAATATGGTAGAAAAATATTTTAAGAGGAATGAAAGGATCAGAGGAGGGTCCGCACGTGACACATACAG
Source organism: Leptodactylus fallax (assembly GCA_947044405.1). Taxonomy (NCBI): domain Eukaryota; kingdom Metazoa; phylum Chordata; class Amphibia; order Anura; family Leptodactylidae; genus Leptodactylus; species Leptodactylus fallax. Next base: position 245,772 of record CAMRHE010000852.1, on the reverse strand, counting down.
TACTGAGAAGAAGCAGATGAGCCGGACATAAGTCACACAGAGCTCAGACTACTATATATAACTGAAAGTCAGAGAGTGTTACTACAGATCAACATAAAAGGATATACATAGAGTAAAAAGAGGAAACCGGAGCAGTATTATAGTAGTTATATTCTTGTACATAGGGGGCAGTATTATAGTAGTTATATTCTTGTACATAGGAGCAGTATTATAGTAGTTATATTCTTGTACATAGGAGCAGTATTATAGTAGTTATATTCTTGTACATAGGAGCAGTATTATAGTAGTTATATTCTTGTACATAGGAGCAGTATTATAGTAGTTATATTCTTGTACATAGGAGGCAGTATTATAGTAGTTATATTCTTGTACATAGGGGCAGTATTATAGTAGTTATATTCTTGTACATAGGGGCAGTATTATAGTAGTTATATTCTTGTACATAGGAGCAGTATTATAGTAGTTATATTCTTGTACATAGGGGGAGGTATTATAGTAGTTATATTCTTGTACATAGGAGTAGTATTATAGTAGGTATATTCTTGTACATAGGAGCAGTATTATAGTAGTTATATTCTTGTACATAGGGGGAGGTATTATAGTAGTTATATTCTTGTACATAGGAGCAGTATTATAGTAGTTATATTCTTGTACATAGGGGGAGGTATTATAGTAGTTATATTCTTGTACATAGGAGCAGTATTATAGTAGTTATATTCTTGTACATAGGAGTAGTATTATAGTAGTTATATTCTTGTACATAGGAGGTAGTATTATAGTAGTTATATTCTTGTACGTAGGAGCAGTATTATAGTAGTTATATTCTTGTACATAGGGGGAGGTATTATAGTAGTTATATTCTTGTACATAGGAGCAGTATTATAGTAGTTATATTCTTGTACATAGGAGGTAGTATTATAGTAGTTATATTCTTGTACATAGGAGCAGTATTATAGTAGTTATATTCTTGTACATAGGGACAGTATTATAGTAGTTATATTCTTGTACATAGGAGCAGTATTATAGTAGTTATATTCTTGTACATAGGAGGTAGTATTATAGTAGTTATATTCTTGTACGTAGGAGCAGTATTATAGTAGTTATATTCTTGTACATAGGAGCAGTATTATAGTAGTTATATTCTTGTACATAGGAGTAGTATTATAGTAGTTATATTCTTGTACATAGGAGCAGTATTATAGTAGTTATATTCTTGTACATAGGGACAGTATTATAGTAGTTATATTCTTGTACATAGGAGCAGTATTATAGTAGTTATACTCTTGTACATAGGAATAGTATTATAGTAGTTATATCCTTGTACATAGGAGCAGTATTATAGTAGTTATATTCTTGTACATAGGAGTAGTATTATAGTAGTTATATCCTTGTACATAGGAGCAGTATTATAGTAGTTATATTCTTGTACATAGGGGGCAGTATTATAGTAGTTATATTCTTGTACATAGGGGGCAGTATTATAGTAGTTATATTCTTGTACATAGGAGCAGTATTAGAGTAGTTATATTCTTGTACATAGGAGCAGTATTATAGTAGTTATATTCTTGTACATAGGAGCAGTATTATAGTAGTTATATTCTTGTACATAGGAGCAGTATTATAGTAGTTATATTCTTGTACATAGGAGCAGTATTATAGTAGTTATATTCTTGTACATAGGAGCAGTATTATAGTAGTTATATTCTTGTACATAGGAGTAGTATTATAGTAGTTATATTCTTGTACATAGGGGCAGTATTATAGTAGTTATATTCTTGTACATAGGAGCAGTATTATAGTAGTTATATTCTTGTACATAGGAGCAGTATTATAGTAGTTATACTCTTGTACATAGGAGCAGTATTATAGTAGTTATATTCTTGTACATAGGGGCAGTATTATAGTAGTTATATTCTTGTACATAGAAGCAGTATTATAGTAGTTATATTCTTGTACATAGGAGCAGTATTATAGTAGTTCTATTCTTGTACATAGGAGCAGTATTATAGTAGATATATTCTTGTACATAGGAGCAGTATTATAGTAGTTATATTCTTGTACATAGGGGGCAGTATTATAGCAGTTATATTCTTGTACATAGGGGGGCAGTAGTGAGGCATTTTATGAGGGCCATTTGAATTTGATGACCTGTAGATTAGAACCTGTTTTCTTTCCGTCCAGGATTCCTGCTGTAGAGATGTCACTGGAATTATTTCATTTAGTTACTTATACACTGATCGACACTTCTGCTGTATGTAGCTGGCAGGTAACATACGTTCTACATGGTGTTATACCGTCTTGTGCCCTCTAGGTGTTGCTGTTGGTACAGTTATCTATGCAACTTTACAGGACTTGTTTTATCTTTATCCTCACACCTAAATCAGCCTCTGTCTTCTGTTCCTTAGAAGTTATTTCACCTGCAGGAATGTGGAGCTGCTGAACATGAGTTTTGAGTGCGGCTCTAACCATTAAATTACCCTATAGCTTCTGTCAATCTCTTTCTCTGGTTATGGGGCCACGAAGTAGGTAAGTTTTAGCAGCCATTTTTTTTTTTTTTTTGCAAACGCTGTAAAGTTATCATGTGGTCACAGGGTCACCCTGGCATTATAGAAATGCATAGCCCCTGCTCTTTCCTCCAGCTATATGTGATCATTTAGGAGATTTGCTTGATTAAGCTTCATCCTTTATGTTTTATTTCACTTTTTTTTTTATGTGTTATAATTAGGGCCACAAGGGGGCGTGAACCTGCGATCATAACAGATGGTAACATATTGGCACCAGGTGACCTCAGGTGGGCTTTTGAAGCATCTAACTGGTGATCCTGGCAGTATGAAATGTTTCTCTGACTCTGGCCATTACAGCAGAAGCCTGGCTGTCCGTCGGCTCCTCCTTAGATCTTGCAAGTGTGACCTCAGTCTGTTGCCAGGTTGCACTATTGCAGTTAGAAGACCTTATTAGCACAACAAAACATGGGAGTTGTCTGGCGTAAGGGCTGGGCTACAAGGGTGGGTATACATAAGGAGACTTCCTAGCACCAAACAAAATTGCAAGCCGTAGTCGTAGTCAGATCTGTCTCTATGCCCAAAAGTATGACTGACCGTGCACTACCAAATTTTGTTATAACAAACCTGCCCTGGAAGGAGCCTTGTAAGAAGCACATGCACTAATAGACGGTGGAAACTTGCCACGACTATCCCTCTAAATCTGCTCAGCAGCCACCAGAGCCTCCCCATAAGCCTACATTACTAAGGGCCCGAGCCGTCTGCACAGTGTCAGGCTGGCAGCTCACACGTCGCTCAGCAATGTCTCCTACAGAACATACATCCTGCCCTTGATGTTCACAGGAGGACACGGCTTGTGGCCAGAAAGTCAGGATCTGGGCTTGTACCCGCATCACCACGAGCCAAGCGATGGCTGATAGGTCATTTATTAGAAGAACCTTGGGGGGTGTATATAGTATATACATCAGTGTAAGGCTGGCAGCCGGGGATCGGACAGTATGGAGGAAATTGTAGTTTCTAGTGTTGTAAATTTATTATTCAGGGCTGTCAGGTGGGTGAAAAAGTCTAAGTGACGGGTTCCAGACTTTCCATCAAAAACTCTGGCCAAAAATTCAAGTCGGCATCAGATGGACGTGGTGTTAGGGGATTCCTCTTCGGGGGGATATAAGGTAATATACTGAGCTATGCAGTAATAGTATGGCTATGTATACAGTAAGTGGGATGTAGCAGAGGACCTGTGTATACTGGGGAAATATAAGCCAGGCAGCACTCAATGCCAGGCAGAAGCTGCAAAAGCTCTACAGAAGGTGGTGGTGGTGGGGAGGGTATGCTGAAAATGGCGGACTGATACTTGTGTGTACATATAAACCAGGTCTTTACAAAGGACCAAGGGACATTCTGTACACAGAGCATCTAATGATCAGTATAGGAAAGGATTCTTTATAGTAACAGTAGTCAGACCTTGTAGAACTGACCTTAAAAGTAGGTAATAGCAAGTACAACACCAATCTATAATATAGAGGTCTTTACAAAGGACATTCTGTGCAAAGGAAGTCTCACGATCAGTATAGGAAAGGATTCTTTACAGTAACAGTAGTCAGACCTTGTAGAACTGACTTCAAAAGTAGGTAATAGTAAGTACAGCACTAATCTGTAATACAGAGGGTCTTTACAAAGGATATTCTGTACAAAGGCAGTCCCATGATCAGTATTGGAAAGGATTCTGTACAGTGACAGTAGTCAGACCTTGGAATACTGGCCACACAAGGAGATCAGAGAAAGTTCAGCACTAATCTGTAAAACGGGGTAGGTACAAAGGAATTCTCATGATCAGTATAGGAAAGGATTCTTTACAGTAACAGTAGTCAGACCTTGGAATACTGGGCACAAAAGGGAGGTGATAGCAAGCACAGCACTAATCTGTAATACAGGGGGCCTGTACACAGTCAGTCCCATGATCTGTATAGGAAAGGATTCTTTACAGTAACAGTAGTCAGACCTTGGAATACTGGGCACAAAAGGGAGGTGATAGCAAGCACAGCACTAATCTGTAATACAGGGGGCCTGTACACAGTCAGTCCCATGATCTGTATAGGAAAGGATTCTTTACAGTAACAGTAGTCAGACCTTGGAATACTGGGCACAAAAGGGAGGTGATAGCAAGCACAGCACTAATCTGTAATACAGGGGGCCTCTACACAGTCAGTCCCATGATCTGTATAGGAAAGGATTCTTTACAGTAAGGGTAGTCAGAATCTGTAAAAGCTGTCCGGCATTAAAAATACAAGGCTGCTTTCTTCTAATAACATGTCCTAAGGTTGTGCGTGGTATTGCCATTGAAGTGAATGGAGCTGACTTGCACTAAGCTGCACTTCCTGACACAACCCATGGGCAGGTGCGGTGCCTATAGTGACCTTCTTGCAAGTCACCCAGCTTTCCTATAACCCTAAAGGCTACTGTAAATGTAATTATTTAATTACCCTTTTCCTCTAGGTAGGGCCTAGAAAGCTATATATCCTTGTAGATTAGATTCTACCCATCTTTCCTATACTCCAGAATGGTAAATGAATTATTTAGGCACACTTCCTTCTCATCCCATATTCTAACATAACTAGGCAGGGATCTGGGGGAGCTATGTACCCCATTAGTGGCCTTGCTCCGTGTCACCCAGCTTTCCTATACTCCTCAATATCAAGTATATAAAATCAATGACACATGTCTAATATCTCAGCATCACTTGAAAAGCACCTCTGGAAAGCTGAATACCCTTATAGTAGTAGCCTTATTGGATGTCACCCAACTTTCCTATACTCCTGAGCGGCAAACATAGAAATTAATGACACGTTTAATATTTCTGCATAACTTGGCAGGGGTCTGGGAGAGCAATATGCCCTTGTAAGTAGCCTTATTGGAAGTCACCCAACTTTCCTATACTCCTGAGTGGAATACATAGAAAATGAATAACACATGTCCAATATCTTCATAAGTTGGCAGGGGTGTGGGAGAGCTACGTACCCCTGTAGTAGTCATCGTTGTCGTCACCCAGCTTTCCTATACTCCTGAATGTCAATTATCTCTGCATATTCTGGCAGGGGTCTGGGAGAGTGACATATCCTCCTACTCCTACTACTACAGGGCTATGTTACTCTCTCAGACCCCTGCCAGAATATACAGAGATATTTGACATTCAGGAGTATAGGAAAGCTGGGTGATATCCTCCTACTCCTACTACAACAGCCATATCACCCAGCTTTCCTATACTCCTGATTGGCAGGGGTCTGGGAGAGCTACATAGCTTTGTAGTAGTCGGCATCACCCATCTTTCCGATACTCCTGAATGTCAAATATCTCTGTATATTCTGGTAGGGGTCTGAGAGAGTAACATACCCCTGTAGTAGTAGTAGTAGTAGATCATCACCCAACTTTCCTATACTCCTGAATGGCAGGGGTCTGGGAGAGCTACATAGCCCTGTAGTAGTCATCGTCGTCACCACCACCTATCTTTCCTATACTCCTGAATGTCATATCTCTGGGTATTCTGGCAGGGGTCTGGAGAAGTAATATACCAATGTACTAGTAGGATATCACCCAGCTTTCCTATACTCCTGAATGTCAGATGTAGTCACAGCTGCCTCCATATTTGCTGTTCAGGAGCCTGGGAAAGCTGGGGATATAGAGAACTGAGTCTAACCCCTCCCTGGGCCTGATTCTAATTAATAATTTGGGCCTGAGCTCAGCAGGTTTGTCACTTCCCCCAGCACACATTTTCGGTGCGTCTGTGTGAGGAATGATTTGTGTTGTGTAGCGTGTGCGTTTGGCGGCCACAATTGCGTCTTTGACGGGCGGTGTGGGCTGCGTTTTTTGCCGGCACTTTAAAACCTATTTGTCATATTCGCTAATGATCCGAAATGCTGACGCTTGTGTAAACAGTGCGAGAAGCCGTGAGCGCCTTCCCACCGGGGTCACATAATTATTCACATGGTAATGTAAACTGCCAGAGAGCAGGGCCTCCGAAATATGGAACACGCTGTGCCGAGCCGCAAACCGCATCCCCAAATAATACCGCCTAATCACCGGCAAATAAACAGCCGGGAATTATTACATCCATCCTGAGAGACATACGTGGACGTGGCGTCCTATAGCAATCCGCATAGTATCACCTATAGAACTTCAGGGACACATCAGGTCTTATACTCCAGTCACATCCAAAGCTGCATTCACAATTCTGCCTGCTATCAGTTTGCAGGCATCTTCTCTGTACTGCCCCTTCTAGACATGGCTGTCCTGATTAAACTTGCATAGATTTGCTTAACTTATTCACATCTTTAGCTATGTGAGATCTTTTACTCCAGTCACATCCAAAGCTGCATTCACAATTGTGGATGTTTACTGAAGGCATCTCCTCTTCACCACTCCTGCTAGACACGGTTGTCCTACTGTGAATAAATTTGCTCATTTTATACAGATTTTGAGCTACATCAGGTCTTATGCTCCAGTAACGTCTAAAGCTGCATTCACAATTCCTGAAGGCTTACAGATTGCAAAATCTCCTCTCTACTGCCCCTAATGGGCAAAGCTGTTCTTGGTAAATTTACATACGGTATCTTATATGAAACTCAGGCTTCATTGTGTCCAGTCACATCCAAAGCTGCATTCACAATTGTACATCAATTGTGCTACATCACATATTCTACTCCAGTAACATGTAAAGCTGAGTTATAATTCTGTTTCCTGAACACTTTGCGAGATCTCACTACTGCCCCTGCTGGCCACAGCTGTCCTACTAATATCTACATAGAGTATCTTGACTGTACAGTAACTCAGGCTACATCCTATCTTAGTCTCCACTCACAGCCAAAGCTGCAGTCACAAATCTGTAATTTTCCATAGGTTTTTTGTATGTATGTTCTCCTCTATGCCACCCTGGCTGGTCACAGTTATCCTACCTTGCACGGCGCACAAGCCACATCAGGTCTAAGTCTCTAGTCACATCCAAAGTTGCATTCACAGTTCTGTCAAGCCCTTGTATCTCCACTCTACTGCCTCTCTTTAGTCAGTGCTTGTACATGGTAGTCCTAGCTAAAGCTACATAGAGCTTCTTATACACAAGTTGACCTACATCATGTCTTATACTCCAGTCACACTCAAAGCTGCTGTTGCAAATCTGCCTGTTTTCTAAAGGGTCTCTCCAAGATCTCCTCTCCATTGCCCCTGCTACACATGGTTGTCTATTACATTATCTTATATGGAGCTGCATCTGCCATGAGGAGAGATGAGCATCTTGCCTCAGGCGGCAGATTGTAGAGTCCCTAAGGGGGGCAGCACTGCCGCTTCCACTTTGCAGGCAATAGTTTACCTGCCTCTCCCTTTGTGCCCTCAAGTGTCTGTTAACCCAGGAGTGACAGCTTCCCCACTCTGCCCGCTCCTCCAGGCCGCTCCGCCCGCTCCCCCAGTGAAGTTGTACGTGTGGTTGAGGGAGTGGACAGGGCTTTGAAGCGCCTGCTCCTGAGTGACCCGCTGCAGCTCCCACCACAACATGGGTAACAATAGGGTTAGTAAAGGCTCCTCCTGTAGTTTGTGGAGTATGACCTGTCCTAGCTGAGTGATGGCGCCCCCCGGTGATGTAGAGGTGTAATTACAGAATATGGATGTCCTCGCAAGCTCTATTTACCCCCCGGCTCTGGGGTTATGGTGTCCCTTGTTGTAGGAAGGTTCACACTTGGCCTAGGCGAGGGGGCCGCATATCTCCACATTCTTGTCCCGGGGCCAGGACTCATTACAATGTCTAATGATGCCCCTAATAGGAAGGGAAGTGCGGCATTTATCATGTGAGATGATGGGAGTTGTAGTCATTACAGTCACATTCCCTGCACTGCGTATAATGAGTCTAGGGCTCTAATGAGGGTGATGATGGATAAATGGCTGAAAGCTGCGAACACCGCCTGACATCATGGACATATATGGATATACTGTATGTATGTATGTGCTATGTGTGTGCTATATACTATATATGTATGTACGGTATATGTGCTATATACTATATGTGCATGTATGTTTTATATATACCGTATATATATATATATGTATCTACTATACGTATGTGTATGTATTGTGAATATATACAGTGGGGAAAAAAAGTATTTAGTCAGCCACCAATTGTGCAAGTTCTCCCGCTTATAAAGATGAGGCCGGCCTGTAATTGTCATCATAGGTAGACCTCAACTATGAGAGACAAAATGAGAAAACAAATCCAGAAAATCACATTGTCTGATTTTTAAAGAATTTATTTGCAAATTATGGTGGAAAATAAGTATTTGGTTAATAACAAAAGTTCATCTCAATCCTTTGTTCTCTCTCCTTTGTTGGCAATGACAGAGGTGAAACGTTTCCTGTAAGTCTTCACAAGGTTGGCACACACTGTTGCTGGTATGTTGGCCCATTCCTCCATGCAGATCTCCTCTAGAGCAGGGATGTTTTGGGGCTGTCGCTGGGCAACACGGACTTTCAACTCTCTCCAAAGCTTTTCTATGGGGCTGAGATCTGGAGACTGGCTAGGCCACTTCAGGACCTTGAAATGCTTCTTACGAAGCCGCTCCTTCGTTGCCCTGGCGGTGTGCTTGGAATCATTGTCATGCTGAAAGACTAAGCCACGTTTCATCTTCAATGCCCTTGCTGATGGAAGGAGGTTACGATACATGGCCCCATTCATTCTTTCATGTACACGGATCAGTCGTCCTGGTCCCTTTACAGAGAAACAGCCCCATACATGATGTTGCCCCCCCATGCTTCACAGTAGGTATGGTGTTCTCTGGATACAACTCAGCATTCACTCTCCTCCAAACACCACGAGTTGTGTTTCTAGCAAACAGTTCTACTTTGGTTTCATCTGACCATATGACATTCTCCCAATACTCTTCTGGAACATCCAAATGCTCTCTAGCAAACTTCAGACGGGCCGGATATGTACTGGCTTAAGCAGGGGGACACGTCTGGCACTGCAGGATCTGAGTCCCTGGCGGCGTAGTGTGTTACTGACGGTAGCCTTTGTTACGTTAGTCCCAGCTTTCTGCAGGTCACTCACTAGGTCCCCCGTGTGGTTCTGGGATTTTTGCTCACCGTTCTTGTGATCATTTTGACCCCACGGGGGTGAGATCTTGCGTGGAGCCCCTGATGGAGGGAGATTATCAGTGGTCTTGTATGTCTTCCATTTTCTAATTATTGCTCCCACAGGTGATTTCTTCACACCAAGCTGCTTGCCTATTGCAGATTCAGTCTTCCCAGCCTGGTGCAGGGCTACCATTTTGTTTCTGGTCCTTCCACAGCTCTTTGGTCTTCACCATAGTGGAGTTTGGAGTGTGACTGTTTGAGGTTGTGGACAGGTGTCTTTTATACTGATAACAATGTCACACAGGAGCCATTACTACAGGTAATGAGTGGAGGACAGAGGAGCCTCTTAAAGGAGAAGTTACAGGTCTGTGAGACAGAAATCTTGCTTGTTTGTAGGTGACCAAATACTTATTTTCCACGATAATTTGCAAATAAATTCTTTAAAAATCAGACAATGTGATTTTCTGGATTTGTTTTCTCATTTTGTCTCTCATAGTTGAGGTCTACCTATGATGACAATTACAGGCCGGCCTCATCTTTTTACGTGGGAGAACTTGCACAATTGGTGGCTGACTGAATACTTTTTTTTCCCCACTGTATGTGTGTAATAATAATAATAGTCCTTTAATAGTCCCACAATGGGGAAATTCAGTGTGTTACAGCAGCAAAGATAAGCAGATACAAATACAAATACAACATGTACAGTGTATGTATGGGTATTTACTTTATGTGACATCTTTGGTACTGTATATAAGACTATCTGGGAAAGAAATCATCTATGGCTTGATATAAGGGCACATCTGGCACTATAGGGGTATATGTAGCACTGGCACTGGAGCACCTACACATCTGCAGTGTACAGGGCACTGTATGGAGGATCACTGGTACTGAGATCACCTATGGCCCAATGTAGGAGCTTCTCATTGCACTGTATAGAAGGTCTATGGAATGTTATAGGGTAGCGGTTCTCGACCTGTGGTACGTGCACCCAGGGGGTACTGTGTGCAGTCTCAGGGGGTACAAGGAACAGTCTCAGGGGTACTGTGTGCAGTCTCTGGGTACACGACACAGTCTCAGGGGTACTGTGTGCAGTCTCTGGGTACACGGCACAGGCTCAGGGGTACTGTGTGCAGTCTCAGGGGGTACAAGGAACAGTCTCAGGGGTACTGTGTGCAGTCTCAGGGGGTACAAGGAACAGTCTCAGGGGTACTGTGTGCAGTCTCGGGGTACACGGCACAGGCTCAGGGGTACTCTGTGCAGTCTCTGGGTACACGACACAGTCTCAGGGGTACTGTGTGCAGTCTCTGGGTACACGGCACAGGCTCAGGGGTACTGTGTGCAGTCTCAGGGGGTACACGGCACAGTCTCAGGGGTGCTGTGTGCAGTCTCGGGGTACACGGCACAGTCTCAGGGGTACTGTGAGCAGTCTCGGGGTACACGGCACAGGCTCAGGGGTACTGTGAGCAGTCTCGGGGTACACGGCACAGGCTCAGGGGTACTGTGTGCAGTCTCAGGGGGTACACGGCACAGTCTCAGGGGTACTGTGTGCAGTCTCGGGGTACACGGCACAGTCTCAGGGGTACTGTGAGCAGTCTCTGGGTAGACGGCACAGGCTCAGGGGTACTGTGTGCAGTCTCGGGGTACACGGCACAGTCTCGGGTGCTGTGTGCAGTCTCGGGGTACACGGCACAGTCTCAGGGGTACTGTGAGCAGTCTCGGGGTACACGGCACAGGCTCAGGGGTACTGTGTGCAGTCTCGGGGTACATGGCACAGTCTCAGGGGTACTGTGTACAGTCTCTGGGTACACGGCACTGTCTCAGGGGTACTCTGTGCAGTTTCGGGTTACTCTGTGCAGTCTCGGGGTACATGGCACAGTCTCAGGGGTACTGTGTGCAGTCTTGGGGTACTGTGTGCAGTCTCAGGGGGTTCTCCATGCTGTTACAGGAGGTACATGCCATGGCTGAGAACTACTGCTCTAGAAGTGTCAGATTTAGTGGGCTCAGGTTCCGGGCTCCTGGGGTTATCTTCAGATATTAGGGCGCAGTGGCTGCCAGGCAGAGGCCGATACCTCGCAGATAGCAGGTCACATGGACACGCGGCCTCTCCACTCATCTTGGATTGCTGCCAACCTCTTCTAGCACAGGGTGAGGTCTGGCCGTGGCGTCTGCTTCTTCTCAGGTGCAGGTTTGTGACACTCGCAGGACGCAGAGCTGCACATACACAGTCTGTTTCCTTTATTCCCAACTGAACTTTGCTGTACACCCTGTGATGCATTGTGGGTACCCCTGCTGAGTATACAAGGTATATACTGTACCACGTGACGTCAGTTGTCCCACATGTTCCTCCTGTTTATCAGTCGTTCAGGCCGCCTGCTCTATTTCTCCTCTATGATTTGCTTGCTCCATTTTTCCCGCTTCCTGCTGTTTTTTCCCTGTGCTTTACACTGCAGCTCTGCTTACTCAGTTTGGCTTATAATAAGCTCTTCATAGAAGTCAGTGCATGGACAGCTGGGCTCCTATACTGCAGGATGGGGTTAGATCTGGCTATACGGCGACCATGTTGGATTTTCTGCCCCGCGTAGCCGAGCCGTGGCTGTAATAATCGCACAAATACCGATACAAATGAGTCAAGGAGATAAAACAATTGCACAATTTGTCCGCACAAGGTTCTCATTTCCGGGGATAATTGCTCTCGGCCCCGCCATGGTTTGTTTTGTTGGATAAGTGATGGGCCCTGACAAGGACAATAATGCGATTATCACGCGCTCGCCCTCCACATCTGCTCCGCACAAGACGCTCTATTGACAAATTGAAGTTTCCTTCTATTTATTTGTTTGGGATTTGGCAGATGTCTCCGCGGACTTTGGGCTAAATATGGAATTCAGATGCTGCCGCCAACACGTAAGCGAAAAACAAGTGGAAACAATGCGAGCCGGGTCATGTGACGGGGACTATGTGATAGCGATGGAGGCCGAGACACCAGGGCCATGTCAAAACCACCACGTTGGGCTGGGTAAAGGGGTTTGCTTAGGATAGGTAATCAATACCTGATGGCTGGGGGTCAGATCATCTGCTTGGGCGTGCGCCGCTTTCACTTTACAGATCAATGATATCATTCATCATGTGCTCTCTGTGCAGCTCAGTCCCATTCAAGTGAATGAGTTGAGTCGCAATACCAAGAACAGCCACTATACAAGATATGGCGCTGTGCTCGGTGTGCAGTTTCCAAATGTTGTGGTTTCTTGAAAAAGCTGATTGGTGGGGATCCTGGGTGTCAGATTGATCAATATCTTTGTCTCAGAAAACCCCTTTAAGCCAAACCCACCACCATCAGCAATGGATACTGACAATGTGGCACCAAGTAAGCCCAAATAGACCTGCTTTGTTGCCAAATATGTGCTGCGGGCAGATGAATGTTGCTTAAAAAAGATCCCATATGACCAATAGGTTGCCACCGGACTTAAAGGGGTTGTCTCACCTTAACCTTAATAGGAAATATGGACCTTGATGAGGGGTTCACTGTTTACCCCCATTCCAACCTAAGCAGAATAGTATTTGCAGAATCTGTATTATATTAGATGTGTAATACTACACTTCTCCAGTAGTGGCCACTGCAGGAAAAATGAGCAGCTATTGGATGATCGATCCCTGATCACCCTGACAG